>JASEVX010000003.1:65933021-65935449 GCA_031761405.1 Serripes groenlandicus
AAACCTCAATATTGCCTCTGGCGCTGAAAGAGTTAGGTAGCGTGATAGGACTGAAAACACGTTAAAAAACGTCGTTTACAGCCTACAATCAAACACTCGTTGGCAATGTAATTGCTATCATCTTAATGGTAGATCTCATTAAATACTATTATATGTTTTCGGTTTGTTGATCACATAGACCAACTATACTTGCAGTTGACTTTGAAAATAATTAGGCAAACAAATTGATCCTCCGATTTAATGAAAGCATTGACTAGTGTAGAAAACATTGTAGAAAAAAGGCGAAATTGCTTAAAAATTACCTTTTTTTAACAATTGTTCGATTTCTCACAATATTTCAAAATCTTTCGATACTATCAAGTAAATGATTTACACGTTTGAAAAGGCATTTTGACGCATATGCTGTAGACTGTATTGAAAAGACGACAAACGCATAGATGCTTATTGGGGCAATGCTTTCAATAGATATAGATATTTCCGTGCGTGCGGAAAGGATTAAGCCCATGTACAGTTTTCCCAGATACATATTGACCCTTTTTTATGAACAGACGGAGATGTACGCGTCTTGATTTGACATAAACGTATAGGGGTAAAGGCGGTGTTTTTGAACTAAATGAATTGAACGATACAAAATCCGTAAATCAGAAAGTTCGTCGTCACAGTTTTGTTTTTTAAAACCGTTTTTATATCCGTTATTTATCGCGTACTAAGAAAGTAAACGCTCAGACGGAATTGAAGGCTTGACAAGCCACATAAAAGGTCTCGAACCATCTTACTAACGACCCTTTTTTTAATCAGTCTACGTTATTTCGAACTGATTTAGTTTGTATAGTGTTTTACGCCGCTTTATACAATTATTCAGTTATATAACGGTGTTTCCTGGGTAAGTTACTAATGTCCCACATTGGGTTTTCATTAAGGCCAAAACCATTTTTGTGGTGTGTGTGTGGTGTTCCTCATACTAACTTCATTTAGTTTAGAATGGCTTTACTTCTCCCGAATGAACTATTGGCGCTCCTAAATGAGCTCCATGAGATCTTATATGCGCTCGCGGAGTTTCCTAAAGGAGCTCCCGGAGCTTTTAAATGCGCCGTGCGGAGCTCCTTAATGAGTTCCCGTGGCTCTTAAACGCGCTAGCGGGTCTCCTAGATGCGCTCCCGGAGATCTCGGTCTCAGCCACTTTACGCTGCGGACTTAAGTTTTATAAAGAGGTCCTGGTGAAACGAACAAGGATAACGCCAACCATGAAGTGTCTGGCCAAATCTGCGGAAAAGGGTTTAGTACCGTCTACAACTTGAAGCGGCACAAACAGTAAATTACACGGGGACGACATTACAATATGAACTTCGACACGAGATGGAGCGCCCTACCTCGGAGGGAGTTAAAGAAGTGCATGTAACGCAAACAACGTTATTGTCATATAGCAATTCTTACAAAATTCAAAACAGGTTTTACATAACGATATGACATTTGAAGTCAAGGATATGATCCGAAGATGATTTTTTCGGTGATTAAATGACTGAGAACACCATTTCTCTTATATTAGTTCGCCAAAACAATAGTGCAAAGAATTCTAGACTGAATTACGAATGCAAACAGAAGCAAAACTAATAGAGATAATCAGAAAAAAATCAGAGATATCAACCCTTACCCCACATACAGACCCTTTGTGAAGCCTCTACAGCAGATGACCTTTGGAAATACTGTGGCAAATGAAGAAACATGTGCGGTATATTTATTTTCTACGGAGAACTTGCTGCGGCATCAGAAAGGGTGAAAATTTGCACCATTTTCTAAAAAATCTCCTCTGAATTAGCTTGTCTGATACTAATATAATGTGGTATAATGTTATCATTGGGATAACTATCTACAAATATAATCATATTGATCTGGTTGTTAAACACGGCAATTAGGCGGTATAGAGAAGGGGCTAAATGACACACTTTTAAAACTACATTCTTATGAAAGTGCTTGTCTGATTTCAAGATATTTAGCAGAACTGTTCATCCAATGACTCTCTACATGTTTTAAGTCGTTTTGATTGGTTGAAAGTCGTAGAAATCAGGTGACATCAAAAAAGGGGAAATTTAGCGTTTAGCTTCAAATAACATCTCATCCTTGATCCACTGGACAAATAACCAAGGACTATTCTTTTGGCGGTCCTTTTCTTAATTATGTTCAAAGAAATATGTTGAACACTCCGTAGGATCGTAGCTCAGCTTCTGAACAAACATACAGTGGCTGACCTGGGTCGTAGATCGTAGCTCAGGACCAACTGAAAAAAACATTGCGAATTGGTTGATCACTGGGTCCGTAGATCGTAGCTCAACCATTTATAAGACATAGAAAAGTGGCTGACCTGGGGTCGTGAATCGTAGGCCCACCACTAGAATCAAAAACATTGCGAATTGGTTGATCTGGGACGTAG
>JASEVX010000003.1:66538149-66785426 GCA_031761405.1 Serripes groenlandicus
GCCGAAGTTGGTTGAAATTTGCCATGTGATTTTAGAGCAGATATTGTTTAAAAGGATTGCTGGGTTAAAAAGGTTATGAGTGCTGTGTGTATAAAGATAGATGCATAACCTTCTTCCCCCAAGTACAATGACTGAACGGACTGAGGGTTCTCATGGGGACGGTGTATTCAAGTTGTAAAAATATTGGTTTGATTGATGTTTAATGCCTTTTTCACCAATATTTCAGCCTTGTCAAGGAGGCCAATTCACCTACCCATGAATTTTCTGGCTTTCTCACAGCAGTATTTTCAAGCAACTTGCTGCTTTTCCACATATACCTTTAGAGTTTTCCCAAACGTTGGAAAGAATGGTGGTCGAGCTGGGGTTCAGACTCAAAACACCTGGATTGACATCCCGCATCGGTACCGACTAAGCTATCAAACATAGGTGTTGTGGCAAAATACAGGGTGAAACATGGATGCGCTGCCTGTCTTTGAGAGTATAATTGTCAGTTGTAGGGAATGCATTGCTTTATTTGCTCGTCAAAAAGTTAACTCTGCACGGCGAGGGTAAACACAATCAAAGAATGAATAAAGGCATGGCTTTTAATTGCATATTTTGAGTTTTAGAGATATCAAAGCATTAGATATTCAATTAAATGAATATAGTAACAAAACAAAGTAATTTACAAATTGTTCGCAATTAGACCTATAATTGATTTACTTTGATATAAATGTATATAAATAGTTTAATACAGGCAGTTCTAGCCTTTGACAAATATAGCTAAAATGATATGAACATAAACATTAACTTATTGCTACTTAGTATGTCCTTGTCATCTTCTATATATTGAAAGCATCATTGATTATAACATTCTGTTTACTTTTACTAACAGATGACAACAGTGCAATAACACTTCTTCCTACACTGCATTCAAATGTCTTCTATTCCATATCTATAAAGCAAATGCTTGATACATCAAATTCAATGCAGCAACATACAATAATAATGCTGTCAACTTCAAATGCTGGAATTCTACATTTAAACACTGCTCACATGACCATGAAACTTTACTACCAAAATCAATTTCTGAAGGTAATTAATGTTATTAGATATAATAGCATAGTTCATACATCTTAAGTTAACAAATGTGTCTTGTGGTCAAAGGGAAGCAATTCATTTTACATAGGCGACCATTGTAGCGTTATGGGTTATGGTTCTTTCCCAACACCTCAAGGAAGCCACAAACCTGTATTAAATCAAAGTCCATTCTTATATCTACCATTACAGCACCAGAAACTCAGGGCTCATCCTACCATTTTTTTTAGCTATGACGTCAAATGATAGGTCACCCTTATCCCGCACTGAATTTCACTTTAAATTTCAGGAAATACAGGATGTTCTAAAAAATACTCTGAAGGTGTCAATACAGTCAAAAGCAAACCAGGGTTTGGTTACAAATCACTCACAGGATAATATAGTTTTCAAAAAAAGCAATCAACTTTCAGCAAAATCATTATTGTCCAATGGGTGACAATTTCAGTCTTACATATTCATCTGAAATCCCCTGGACAAAATTGTCTTCCCGGCAAGACGATCCGATTTACCTCCCTTTGACCTAAAGTGAACGTGTTTTTTCGACCAACCGCATAACAAAACCATTTTAGTATACGAATGATTAATGCGGATAAGTGTTCAAAGTTTTCGGTTGATTTTGTTCAATGGTTAGCAAAATATAGCAATTACCCTTTACACTGTACTGTGTTCTTTTCTGACTTATTGATAGCATTCTTTGTTTATGATTGAATGTTTTCAGCGTTTAATTTGTGTCTTGTTTTATCATGCTGAAAAGTATTTTATGATGGCTTTCTCTTTGAATGAGTTTGTTCAACATGTTAATGTGTATATTTTATATAAAAATTAAATCTATCTAATTTTAATTACCTTTTAAAGACATGATCTCCCATTTTTCCCTTGAAAAAACAATATTTAGATGATATTTCTCACTTAAAATGTGGTTTTGGAATTATTTTGATTCACAAAGAAGTTGAACTGTTTCATGGTACTAAATAACACTGTAATAGCCCAGATATACAGTACTCAACACCTTTATGTTGTCTATTCTATGACACAGAAATTACAGGGTGCAGAGTCAAAATGACATAGATGTGACAATATAAGAGTGCTTTGCTGTACTAACTATGAAAGCAGGGGTGGCCTCTTTTACATTAATGACTCAGTAAATAGTTAAGAAGCCTCTAGGATTAATTAAAGCCTTTGAAACACAGAAATATGGGAACAAAACCCTTTTTCTTAGCAAAATTAGGGCTAAAACACTTAATTCTGGTTGTTTTTTCTGCAGCAACACAAGAAAAGGGGTCTTTGGATAGGTGCAAATCGTGTGGAACTAGTGCATTTCTATTGCCTGACAGGGCACCCAATAATTTGCAGTCATTGAAATGGTACCTAGGATTTGAAGGGTACAGATTTCGATCGAAAAACAACCCATCTGTGGATCCAGATGTGTCGCGGATGTCCGAAAGCCCCCTTTTTCCTGCCACAGAAGTTCGAAAAAAATGATCGTTATGCTCCAAGAAAAAAATGTGAGGCATTTCCACTTGAAAAGAGTTCAATGTGACATCATAATGCTACAATTAGATGAAAAACATGCCATTATATCGGTTTCAATACAAATGAAAGGGACGTAACTCTTAAAGTATTTGTGTCTACATACAAATCTGAACCTTTTGGGGATTTACAGCACTCCATATGATAGACTGAAGTTGTTTAAATATTCATTTGCATCTGTTTCCATCATGTCTGATCAAGGCGATGTTCAAAATAGACGAAAACCCGGGTTTTAGTCAAAAATAAAACAATGCGAACAAGAAAAAATTGCTCATTAAAAGGAATTTAGCCTCTTTTCCCAAAATGTTCTGACAGGTGATCTGCTGAAGGTGCGAGCAATTGAAGGTTTGTGAGAGAAAGGTTATGTACCTGGCAAAATTGTCGCTGAATATGTGGCTGGGTTGACAATCCCAAGAGTCCCAGGTAATCATTATAGCATTCTACCCCAAGCCTGACAGAGAACAACAAAAACAATAACATTGATCTAACCCCTACTTACTTAATCTGAGCCTCTGGGAACTTTGTGGGTGTTGGTTTCTGTCATTTTCCCCAGCATTTTATTGCTGACAGGTTAAATGAGCTTGTCTGAAAGTTTCGTCTGTTTGTTATGAGTACAACAGACTAAAATGAGCAAAAAGGGGTGAAAACCTACTAAAAATGAAGGCCTGTTTAGGTCAAAGGAAAGCAATTCATTTTACATAGACGACCATTGTAGCGTTATGGGTTATGGTTCTTTCCCAACACCTCAAGGAAGCCACAAACCTGTATTAAATCAAAGTCCATTCTTATATCTACCATTACAGCACCAGAAACTCAGGGCTCATCCTACCATTTTTTTAGCTATGACGTCAAATGATAGGTCACCCTTATCCCGCACTGAATTTCACTTTAAATTTCAGGAAATACAGGATGTTCTAAAAAATACTCTGAAGGTGTCAATACAGTCAAAAACAAACCAGGGTTTGGTTACAAATCACTCACAGGATAATATAGTTTTCAAAAAAAGCAATCAACTTTCAGCAAAATCATTATTGTCCAATGGGTGACAATTTCAGTCTTACATATTCATCTGAAATCCCCTGGACAAAATTGTCTTCCCGGCAAGCCGATCCAATTTACCTCCCTTTGACCTATTGTATCCTGCACATTTAATTGTATACGGACAAAAAACATACATGAAAACTTCAGGTGTGCGTGATCTTAAAATAGACGATTCTCAACGTTATTACACAGAGACAACAGTATGCTTTGGCTCATGATGAAACATCATGAATAGGTTAACCCTTTCCTCCATAAGCGTTTTCCAAATTATACGAATTAACTTACCGCTTTGTTTTCAACAGCCCTTAAATATTCGGGTTAGACCATTGTTGAAATACAACTGATGGGTGTCGCATTGACTTTTGCCAAACGTTTGAAAGAATGTTCGACGAGCTTTAGGTGAAAAATTACAGTATAACCTATTTAAACTTGGGAAAATACAGTGTAGACAGAAGTTGGGTTGATATTGAGATATTGTTAAAGATGAACAGAGAGTGGTCAGAAAGGATAATCTAGAACCTTTGACTCAATTGAGTTAAAAATGTAACCTTTTACTAAAGGGAATTGTGAAAATGACATGTAAAACAAGATTATCTTTTAGAATGATATTTAATTAACATTATATAAATAACACATTGCTTTGAATTGGACAGTAATATTGTCAGCCTGAGGAAAATACTGTCACCCGAGCCGCAGGCTTTTCAAAGCAATGTGTTATTTATTTGTGTACACGAGCACGGTTTTTCTGTCCAGCACATTTTCGTTACATCACAAATGGCCTGGTGTCCAATATGTAAGAGTTATTCAAGAAGTCATATTTGCATAACTTATATTCTATAAATGAAATATGGCACATAAGCTTCAAGATAGTGAAAGGACAATATAAAATACCACATGAACAAATAAATACAGCCATTTAGAAATTTCAATTTGTTTGTGATGTAACAAGGACACGATGACAGAAGATGGCACTATCTGCTTTTATGTGTTGATGTCAAGTTTTTCTGTATTATCTAAACATTGCTGGCACTTAAACGTTCATACTCAACTTCAATATGATTACCATCGACATGAACAAGTGTTCATTTTCGCTATAATCTTTCGGTGATGTAACTGGACTCAAAGTCTACATTAAATAAGAATTAATTTGGATAAGAAAGGCATAAACATGAAAATAACATGCCTGTTTATACCATTTCAATAAAATACTATTATTGAGAGATATAATAACAGTGTTTTAGCTTTATTCTTTCAAATAAACACCTTTAACTTTCTAAGGTATGTAACAGTGGACACCAAACGGTCATACACCATGAAACTTGTGAAGCAAACTTACATATTTGTTCACATTTTGTCGGACTCCAATTTACTTTACATTCAGGAATACAGTGGAATTCATATGAAGGTAAAACTGTGGGCTATTAAGAGTTTATTGAATATAAACTTGTTCAAAACTTGGAATAGCTTAACTGTGAACATGATAGTTATTAAAAGTTTTTGTTTCTTGTTAATCATACAAGCAGTTAATTAAGTTTTGTTTCTTGCATGTTTACTGTGTTGAATTAAGGATTGAAATACTTATTTTTAACGTCCATCGGTGTATAAACTACATTTGGGCGGTTCAAATTGGGTGGAGTCCGAAGGACTTCAGACACTTTAAACTGATCAAATGTAGTTCATACACTGATGGAGGTTAAAACTAAGCAGTTCAATACTTATATTTACATTACATTTAAATTTGGATATTCTTAACTGCTTTTCTAAAAGAATTAAGTAAAGCCTTGACATGTAGCATAAGCGCGTCAATGTCGGAGGGTTACGTTAAAAAATGTAACTGCGACATTGCGTGCACGGGAAACTGCGCGTGAGTAACGTCGTGTCATCAACGGTCAAACAATTCAAAACAATGACATAATGCGGCCAATTATCATGAATATTCATAAACTGAATGAACTAAAGCTGAAGCTATCAAAAATTACTGTGTTCATACAGTAATGAATCTAATGTCAACGAACATGGTTCTTTTAATAACTAGAAATATCACTGAAGGTGATGAATACCCCCAGCTGGTGCCCGACACAGAAATGGCACCATTTTTGCTGCGTATGAGAAATTCAACGGGCCATAACTCATTTAAAACTAATTCCAGTGCAACACGCCCACAATATGCACAACTAGGCTTGGTATCAATCATTCTTGTGATGTTATATTGAAATCTGATCAAGGGTTGCTGAGAAATAGTGTTCACAAGAAATGTCCACGTACCAACAGACCGACCGACCGACAAGCGTGACTCCTATATAGCTCCCATATACTATGTATACTTGGGGTATAAAAATGTAATGAGAATGTAAACATTTTACATGTTAAACCAGTTGGTTTTGAATGTTTAATTTGTTTAATTAATTAATTATTTGTTAAAATGGCCAGTTAAAATGATGTTATGGTTCAAAGGTTTTTTTAAAATAATGTTCTGTTAATGATGTCCTAGATACACTGTACGGGTCTTTAACACATCTTGATAATCTGTTTTCCAGTTCTCGTATCACTGGAGAAGTACATCTGAAAAAAAGAAATGAAAATGCTAACTGCCTGCCTGCCCTAAGACAAACAATGTCCCTGGGTAATTTAAATAGGCCAATTGATCATTTATCTATTCCCCGGATGACAGAGTATACTATAATGACAGAATATTGTGATAACTGAGAATGGCAATTTTGTAAAATTGTGTATAATGCATGTAAAGAACCATTATCATGTGGGACCCAGTTTAATGGCAAAAAGTGTGAACACAGATGATACTGCAGATGCTTAGGCTAGGTTTACACTAGTTGCAAACTCCAGCCTGATAAGGGTTTGAAGATAATAAATGTCTTGTACTTCTCAGATTGGTGACGGAATCATGGACCAAATGATGTTACAGAATGAACTTACTTTGTGAGAATGCAATGTTAATAATTTAAAATTAAATCCAGAACGTGCAATACATGTCTTTATCTTATTATACACGACAGTCTGAATATAGTACCTGTAAATTTATACAGCAGCCTGCTTCTTCCACACAAAATGATTTCAGGAGGAACACTGTTTGCCCTGACATCCGTGGCCTCTATGGTGTGCGCAGTTTCATTCAGAGTCCACGTTTTCTTCTTTCTTCTAAAAAACCTAACCCAAGGCCAGACACCAACCTGAATTAAATTACAACAAGTAACTGTAGGATTGCAAGCAATACCATAATCCCCTACCGGTTTGCACGTTTTGACTTATTAATATTCTAAGTCCAAAAAGGGGCATAACTCATTAAAAAATTAAAGAAATCCCATGAAACGCGAACTTGATATGTGACACATGATTACAGAAGCATATACAAAATTTCAGCTCAATACCTCAAAGCATGTAGAAAAAAAATGCGGAAAACGAATATTCTAAGTCCAAAAAGGGGCATAACTCATTAAAAAATTGACGAAATCCCAGGAAACGCGAACTTGATCTGTGACACATGATTACAAAGGCATATACAAAATTTCAGCTCAATACCTCAAAGCATGTAGAAAAAAGTGCGGAAAACTGATTTGCCGGACTGACTGACTGACTGACAGATGGACTGACTGACGGACTGACGGACGGAGTGCAAACCTAAGAGTCCCCTTCGGCACGCCGGTAGGGGACTAATAACTGAACTAATGTAATAATAATATTTTTACAAGAGAAAATGAATGAATGTATATTGTTTTATGGCGCATCGACAGCTAAGGTCATTTAGCGCGCAATTAATTTTAATTATTCATGATCCCTGGGTAACCAAACCAGTACTAGGCTAGAAAATGTGCCTTGCCCAAGGGCACTCCACCATGACCGTAGTGCCGCGACTGGGGATCGAACCCGGGACACCCGGTTTCGAAATCCCCGACGCTAACCACTCAACCACAGCGGATTCCGTACAAGAGAAAAAGTACATGTATGTATTTAATAACCAATTAAAACATTAATGTATTCCATCAAACACTGAATAAACATAAAAAACTTCAGCCTATTTATAAGAAGTCTTTTAATGTACCCAGTATTCTGGTATTGAAATACTCTTTTTTTTATCAGCTTTGAAGCGGCTGTTTAAGACAATGATTGATTTGGGTTTTATGCCATTTTTCAACAGTATTTCAGTAATGTAACGGCAGTCAGCTAATCTACTCGCACAGTTGCAGGGCATCCTCTGCTGACCAGAGCGGTTAACCAGTACTAGATGCACGTACTCCAACAAGTAACTGACAACTTCCCTTCATGAGTGAATGGCCGTAGAAACATTTTCATAATATCAAACACTGTGGAAGGTACATGGCCGGGCTGGGGCTCGAACCTATGACTCCTGGATTGCAAGGCTGAAGCGTTAATCGCTTTGCCACCGGGCCCGACTGTTTTTGACAAATTTACAAAACATTGAAAATAGAACAAGAAACCGCTGAAAACTAAGGCCAGATTGTCCGCAATTTGACCGTGAAAATCGACAAATTCAAGGTCAAGGTTACCATAGAAATCAATGGAACTTGTAACCTTCAGGCCAAGTTTCAAGATTGTAACCCTTTCCATTGCTGAGATTTTGTTTAACCATGAAAGTTTTACCAAAATGTTGACGGACAGACAGACACACATCGCCAATATATAGACCGGAATTGCTTGAGCAATCCGACCAATAATGAAAGAAATACAACAAAAGTGTCGAAAACTTTAAAAACTGTGAAAAAAACTTTCGTAAAGCCGAACTGTCATGAAAAATAACAGCAAATATACAAATTTTCTTTGAACATATCACTTACGACTGCAGGTAACAAAGTAGATCCATGTTGAATAATTATGTAGTCCCCAGTATGATATCTAAAGAAATTTCAAGATTAAATAAAACGGATTAAAGATATAGTTTCAATGACCATGGTTTTCGGATTAGTGTTTCAATATTGTTATACACACACCGTTTTCACCAGTGCACAACTGATTTCAATACAATATACACAAGATCCTTTTCACAGCATGCCCTAAAAAATATTTTACAGATAGACATGTCTCGCTAGTTAAGATTGCATGAAAACTGTATGTACCTAGTTGATGTTATAGTATTAACGTTTGTGTTACTGGTTGCGGGTGGTTCAGCCATCATCTTGTCTGTGGCATCCTCGATCTGTTGACTCGTGTCCACTTCTAGGGGAGTGTAGGCATCGCCATCATCCACGTGTTCACTAGGAGCCTCTAGCACGGAGTCTAAAACAAACATATTGAGCATATCAGATTATTAGAATTATTAGTGGAACAGACATGACAAACAAATTGTGCGACTGTTTCAAGTACTTGAACATTTATATTAAGTATTGTACTTGGTCAACAATTACTCACCATCATTAAAGGGTCTCTCTGAGGTTGTGTCACTGGTTTCGGGTGGTTCATTCATCATCTTGTCTGTGGCATCCTGGAACTGTTGATTCGTGTCCACTTCTAGGGGAGTGTAGGCATCGCCATCATCCACAAGTCCACTAGGAGCATCTAGCATGGAGTCTAAAACAAACATATTGAGTATATCAGAATATTAAAATTATTAGTGGAACAGACATGACAAACAAATTATGCGACTGTTTAAAGTACTTGAACATTTATATTAAGTATTGTATTGGGTCAACAATTACTCACCATCGTTAAAGGGTCTCTCTGAGGTTGTGTCACTGGTTGCGGGAGGTTCATTCAGCATCCTGTCTGTGGCATCCTTGATCTTTTGATTCGTGTCCACTTCTAGGGGAGTGTAGGCATCGCCATCATCCACATGTCCACTAGGAGCCTCTAGCATGGAGTCTAAAACAAACATATTGAGCATATCAGAATATTATAATTATTAGTGGAACAGACATGACAAACAAATTATGCGACTGTTTAAAGTACTTGAACATTTATATTAAGTATTGTATTGGGTCAACAATTACTCACCATCGTTAAAGGGTCTCTGTGAGGTTGTGTCACTGGTTGCAGGTGGTTCATTTATCATCTTGTCTGTGGCATCCTGGATCTGTTGATTCGTGTCCACTTCTAGGGGAGTGTAGGCATCGCCATCATCCACATGTCCACTAGGAGCCTCCAGCACGGATTCTAAAACAAACATATTGAGCATATCAGAATATTAGAATTATTAGTGGAACAGACATGACAAACAAATTGTGCGACTGTTTCAAGTACTTGAACATTTATATTAAGCATTGTATTGGGTCAACAATTACTCACCATCGTTAAAGGGTCTCTCTGAGGTTGTGTCATCAGGGTTTGTGGTGGTTTCGTCTAGGGAAGGTGACCAAGTGTCATCGGGGTGTGTGGTGGTTCCATCCGACTTAGGTGGCTCCATCTCATAACTGCAAATGGAAAATTCAGTAATGTAGTTCTCTACAACAGGTTTTACTCCTTGGTGTTCAGGGTTGTGGGAATAGCACTACGACTGGATGGCCAGTGCCAGGATAAAGAATGACTGGTAGTACTAGTTAGGACCCAGGGAGCATGAATATGTGAACTGTCGCCGTAATATAACTCAAATAATGTTGACATGGCGTGAAACCCTTAACAATCTATTAAGGTACTAGTCAACAAGGTGTTTTTTGCTAAGATTCTTACAATAATATTCTATAAAACTAGGAAGTGTTAAAAACATGCACAGGTCAGCAAAACTTTCTTAGTAAAGTTTGATACATTTTAAAATTTATTGAGACTTCACTTTACCTTGACTGGAATTCATCCACATGGACTACTTCCTCGGTTCCACCAGGATCCTTCTCATCAGCCATAAACAATTCATCCAGAATTTCACTCAGACTGTTAGATAAACTGGTATCAGACTCATAATCAGTATGGGCGGCTTCGTATGGTATAAGAGCTGTGAAATGATTAAGAACAAAGTCCTTCTCTACTGTTTTGCCATTTAAACTACTCCACATGATGAATACCGGTGTCTGCTCTTTTATTGGTTCATTGAAGGGAAAGAAGACCCTATGCATATCGTGTCTTGTATGGAGGGTTCCAAATGTTGGGCATACAGAAACAACTGGTCGATTCAAAATGTTTGCTAGACTGGCCAATTGCCACATTCCCATCCACTGTCCAGATTTTATGATTTCAAGAACTGATCGAATACTTCTGGAATTC
Organism: Serripes groenlandicus; assembly: GCA_031761405.1. Taxonomy (NCBI): domain Eukaryota; kingdom Metazoa; phylum Mollusca; class Bivalvia; order Cardiida; family Cardiidae; genus Serripes; species Serripes groenlandicus. Next base: position 66,548,962 of record JASEVX010000003.1, read on the forward strand.
AGCCTTCTTCCCATATAGCAGCTAGAATACATTGCAAACATTTTTACAACGTTGTCGTCTCCATCGATATGTTTCCCTTTTCTCATTGTTTCATTGTCCAGATACAACTTTTCATTTTTGGTCAATTCAATGACTATTCTCCGCCTAATTTCTTGATGATTTTCTTCATGCCCAAAAGCCAAAAAACTTGCTGCTCTTGGTAGGCAGTTTCCGTCTCCATATATGATCACAGGCATAAGTTGTGATGCCGGTTTCATAGGTGTATCATCAGGCACTAATGGCAAGCTGTTTGTGTCTACAGCTTTGTTGCTGTTACAGATGGTTCTGCTTTCGCATATGGGAATCGGTTCCAAATCAAGAGATTCAACTGCAGTAAGTAATTCTGAAAACTTGGAACAAGACAACAGAATCTGATCATTGCTGTCCTTTGATGCAGTCTCTTTGCTTGCAAGTTTCTTTTCACTGGGTGGTTCTGGTTTGACTTTTTGTCCTTTTCCCTTTATTTTCTTGTTTCGTTCAGATTTAGCCTTTTTCTTTGTTACTTTGCTTTTATTCTTTCTTGGACTTTTTTCTAGGCTCTTTTTCTTCCTTCTGGGTATCTGTTTCGTTTCCCAACTTCCAACTGTGTCTATATTTTCACATCTTGAGCCATCATTTGTTACACAGCTGTTACAAAAACATGCTAATTTTCGTACTTTAATTATACCTGGTGATACACCTTTAACATTATGAAATGTTTGTGTGCCTTTTACAGTCAGCAAATCATAATTGGATCCTGATTTCCTTGGAATTTGGTCTATGTAGAAAAATCTCCGCTTCTTGTGAAGACACAAAGCCTTTGAATCTGAATCAATAGTGAGATTCTTGATACCGAAATCATACAAAGCTTTCGCATCAGGAATTGTTCCTTTCCGGCTTCGCACATGCTTCGCAGCTTGATTTTTGACAAGACCCCCCAAACTATCGCATAAACTTTTGCCATGCCTGGAACCCAAGTAACTTTTCTCTACTGTGTGATCTGAGGCCTCTGACATGTGTTGAAATGGTATTTTGGACTTAAACTGACCGGCACAGCCATCGCTATATTGGATTTCATGTTTAATGTTTACAGTCTCTCTCAAATGTTCATTCATTACTCTTATGAATTCATGTGCTGCAGAACTGTCATGTTTTGTATCTGGAGATATGAAGACTGCCGATTCCTGAACTATTCCATCTTTGCATTCGTCACACCTGTAGTGTGCAATAATAGGAAAAACCGTCGCTTGTTGGTACTGGTAATAGGCAGCTTGAATCTCGTCCTGGTTGACGCATCTGTAGTTTTCCGCAAAGTCCATTAGTAGTACGACATTATCTTGAGGAATGTTGCTGATCAGATTCTTGTATTGTTTCCTTTGCCACATTGCAGTGAATATATGCCTAGAAAATGGTATTAGCTCATCCGTTAACTCCTTCACTAGTTTGAGAACTGATCCTTCTTTTTCAATAAGCATCTGTCTTTTCTTCCCATCGTTCAAAGAATGAAGTTCCCATTTTTTCCATTTAATTACCTTGTCTCCCATTTTCTCAATTAATGGATGGTAATGAAGCGCTATATTCTGTTCACCACATTTCTTACACTGTCTGTAAATACACTGTTTGTCCTTGAAAATTTCGTGTTCGTTTTCCGTGGGACAAATTGTCATCTTTAAACATTGGAACTTATTCTCAAGTTTAAGTTCTTTGAAGTCTGTTTGATTACAGTGTTTGTTAAGTGTTTCTAGTTTGAACTCAATGTTGACGCAATATTCGCACAGACAGCCCTGAAACTTTGCCTTATCCATAGTAAGGACTTGCTTTGGTCTTCGTTTTTTAAATGTACTAAGTGACACTTTGGTTCCTTGGTTTTTGGAAAGGAAGGTGCTATGTGCATTCTTCAATGTATCCGTCATGACTTTTTTTGTTGCATTTCTCCTACTTGATAGGTAATCTGAATCAGCTAGGTAAAAGCCTTTTATGTTTTCTTTTGTTTCATCAGAAACAGATGTGACTAAAGGAATTGGCTCCTCTTGCAGGTAGGAAAGCTTTCTCCAATACTTCATCTTAAGATCCAGTGCTTGCCTCATGTTCTTTTCTACATAGTGCTTCCCAACAATACTTCTAACAGTTACATAATATAACTGTTTCTCACGCACAGTTTGGCTTTCTTTCAGCTTCTTCAATCCCAACTTTAGATTTGCCACAATTTTTGCATATGTTGCATGGCTCCTCGCTGTGTTTGGCGACAACAGACCGATACCTCTTTCCTTTAAGGCTCTTTTTTTTCTTGGGGTACATTTTGTTACTAAATTTCTTATTGAATCAGCATATGATTGTGACTGCTGTGGTATGTTTATTCGTTTCGGTTTAGGTGCAGAATCAAAATCAAGCTTCTTTCTTATCTTCGATTCAAGGTACTTTCGCTTTCTTTTTTCTCTTTCAATCATTTGGCGTTCCTCAGACATCTGCGAACGTTGCTCCCTTTTCTTCTTCTTCCAATATTCACGTTGTTTTTGGATCTGATTTCTTGTTTTCTTTTTTGTTTCATTTTCATCACTCATCCTTTTTCGTTCTCTATATCTTTTCATTCTCACCCCAGCTTTGGCATTATATATTGACCTTTTTTCATCACTCATGCCACGTCTGGTTTGTCTATGCTTTGCAGCGTCTTCACATTTGAATTTTGCTAATTTATATGGATTGTTTTTCATTTGTTTTTTCCATCGTTCATAACTTTCACGTCGTTTCAGTTTCATCTTCTTCACATTCGCTTCCTTTGTATTGTCTTCGTCTTCATACTTTCTTTTAAGTTTTACACGCAAAGAATATCTGAATAAATAAAGAAGACCAAATTATTTTCAAATCGGGCCAGCGGTATTCAAGAAGATGTTTAAAGTTTCCTATAGACCTATGAGGAAACTAAGCCCAAATTAACTAAGCCACACCTAATTAATCCCAATTTCACATGTTTCATCGTTCATTTTCTCAATTGTTGTAGATCTTAATAAAATATTACCAGCTTAATTACTGTTAATCAGCAGTGTTCATTTTTTAAGAGATGTCTAATTCTTTATTTTTAATTCACAGTTTTGTGTTTACATCAAAGATATGGAGAGGTGTGAGAAATCACGAAATACCCGGTCTTATAAGGCCAATCAAGTTATATAACGTATTATTGTCTACTGTCTCATTATTATTGTATAATGTTTGCAAACAGACTATGACCAAACTATCGAAATCAATTATAGTAATAATTATATATGACAATCTAAATAAATAATTGACATTCGATTTTATTTACATGCATATAAGATTTTGAAAGGGAAAATCCAAAGATCATTCTGGTTTTATTGCAATTGGCCCAGTAGTATAGGAGATGACGTTTGAAGTTAATTGAGGACGACGGACGGACAACCAAAGAGCATCCGAAAGGCTTCCACTGACCTCTGGTCAGGTGAACTAACAAAAGATGTGCATCATAAAGCATATTCGACTTTTCTCAGTGATGAATATTAAATTATTTGTTTGACAATAATATAAATGTATACCAAGTGAGACAAAAATACTATCATAGCATTCAAGAATTTTTGACTTTAATATTAACCATAGTGAATTACGATCAACTCTAGTGTAAAATAACGTGTTGTGAAAAAATATGTAACATTGACACAAAAGATTGGTGTCAAATTGCAAGTAAGATGTTTTTGAGTGTTTCATTATCAATAAGAAGAAAATGAACACAGGAATAAACCTCAAGATCTAATGCAACGCTTTACTAGTACAGCAAATCCCAATGTTCTTGTTTAAAAGATGATAAATTAAGTTGGAGGCTTAGAGTAACATGGACACAAAATGTTTGCGTCAAGTTACATCCTAATATAAAAAGTTAATCACATCCTGTCCAAAAACAACCCGTTCTGTTACCTATTAAAATAAAAGATGAAGATAGATCTAAATAAATATAATGCTGACAGTTAAAATGTTCGCCAAAATTTCTTAATCAATCTTAGCACACCGATTTTAGCCAAGATGTAACTATGGACACTAGTGTGTTACCAGTGGTAGTAACATGGACACAAAATGATTGAGTCAAGGTTACATCTTTGCTTTTTGTTGTATTTAAAACTGTGTTTCAACAGCAAATAATTGAATATAAAATATATTCAGTGTACCATGTTCAACAAAGTTACATTTAAATGTGTTTTTATAAGAAACGTATCAACTGCATTATTTCTTTTATAATAATAATGTACGAGATGTAATTTGGACACAATAAATATCTGCTTTACTTTAATTAGAGTAACATGGACAACACAATGTTGAGTCAAGTTACCTCATATAACATTAATTGAATACGTTCTGTTCTAAATACATTTGATTCTGCTGCACATACTTCTAAAAGATAAAGAACACAGAAAACCTCAATCTTGACAATTAAAATGTTCTCCAATATTGTTTTCAACAACATAAGCACATGATTTTGGCTAAGATGTAACTTGGACACAATATGAGGCCACTTCTGGATAATTTGAGTAACATGGACAACAAAATGTTGCGTCAAGTTACATCAAAGGACATAATTTGATCACATCCTGTTCTCCAAACGATCTAATTTGTTGCCCAGTCATGTTAAAGATTACGAACAAAGGGGTTCAAATGATGGCCCTTAAAACTTTTTCCAATTTCATTTTCAACAACCTTAGCACACTGATTTCAGGTAAGATGTAACTATGGACACAAGTACTTCAACAGTTGTAGTAACATGGACACAAAGTGATTGAGTCAAGGTTACATCTTTGCATTTGCTTTCATTTCAAACGGGCTTCCAACAGCCAATTTATATAAATTCTATTCAATGTGCAATGTTCAATTAAGTCATATATTTAAATTTGCCTTTATAAGGAAGGGACAACTGCATCACTGCTTTTATTTAAATAATAAGGTACAAGATGTAATTTGGACACAATAAATAGCTGCTTTAGCTTAATTAGTGTAACATGGACAACACAATTTTGAGTCAAGTTACATCATATTACATGAATTGGATACATTCTGTTCCAAGTACAATGATTTTTGCTGCACTTTCTTCTAAAAGATAAAAAATCCAGGAACTATTATGCTGACAATTAAAACTTTCATCATCAATTTGTTCAGCAACCTTAGCACACTGGTTTTACTTAAGATGTAACTATGGACACTAGTTGTTTACCAGTTGTAGTATCATGGACACAAATTATGGAGTCTTCGTAACATCATTGCTCTAAATGTTTTATTTGAATCGAGTTCCAACTGCAAAATTACAAAAATGTCCAAAGACAGGCCCAATTCATCTAGTTTTTTTAAAAAAGAGTTTCAGAGAAATATTTAAATTATTGTCATCAGTAAATTTTACAAAAATGCATCGGAGATGTAACAAAGACACCTTTTTATCTAATATTGTGTCTCTGTTTGTCTCAATACCCTGACATAACTTAGAAATAATTGTAGACATTACAGACCTGAAAGGACATTGACTAACAGCATTTTAGCATATTTTATCATCACATCATCATGTGAAAAGCATCTTTCTTTCCAGTATTCTCCTTTATATACTAGGATATAACTGTGACACAAAAAGATGTTAAAATTTTTGTTGTCCGAGTTACATCTTTGACAATTATCCTAATTCTGTCATAAATGCTAGTCACGTTTTGGAAGAAATGTATTTAAAAAGATACTCAAGCTGAATTAAAACTGATTCCCCTTCAGTATCTTTACTGCAGCCCATTTGTACATGAATTATTTATCAAAGTTTAAAATATGTATGGTGTGACTATGGGTGGGGTACTCAAGGTCGTATTAAGATAAGAATTCTCTGCGAATTGACGTCTTTTTCTGCATCAACAACATGTACATGAATGCAACAATTACCATGTCGGTTTGTTTGCATGTTTTTGCTTCACTGAAATTAACAATCGGACATTTTGTCTTCATTCGCGATGTAACAATGTGTTTAACTTACCCCGGCTTGATTCCTGAGGTTCCTTCTCCCGCCATCTTTCTGTCAACGCAGCCGCTCACAGCGCGTAAAATATTTTTCGATCGCTTACATCCTTATGTCAAATACACGCTAGTTTTTTTGGCGGTAAAATGCACAGTTACTTTATTTTATCGATTTTTGTCACCAATGCACGACGTAACAAAGTGGACAAGAATAATACCCCACTGTTTGATTTTTTTTTCTTTTCTTTTTTCAATGTTCTTAGCATACCGATTCGTCCTCAAATTATTTCGTACTTGTTTATCTTCGTATTCGAACTGATTACACACTTCTTTCTCCCAACATAATTGAGCTTTGATACAGTTATTCATGACGTAGCATGGTTGGACTAGAAAAATTACGTCACTAATCTATTTTTAGAAAGGGATTTATTTAACAAAAAAATGTAATAATTGGTAAATTTTAAGTTTCAGTCTGAAAGAGTGACCTTTTAAAAAAACACTTTAAGCTTTATTCATTTCGTAAGGTTTCATATTTAGTTTGCATGAACACAAGTTTAACCCCTCTTACTAAAATGTCACCTAAAAATGTCCAAAATCACCATTTCTATGAGTTTTTTCCCTGCTACATGCAAGCACTTAACACTAATTTTGGAGTTTTATGATTAGAGCAGGTATTATTCTTTCTTTTACAAACAAATTTTGTATTACATGGCACACAAGAAGATAAATATTTTACCATTTGGAGAATTATTGGGGATGTAACCAAAAGTGGCTGGACAGAAAAACCGTGCTAAAAACCGTATACCAAAAAATAATAAAATAATAAATAATAAAATATAAATAATAAAATTATAATTAATTTATGATCTGTAAAATGCCTAGTTTTAATGAGTTTCATTAACATCCTACCTGCCATTAAACAAATTTGCATACGGCCGTGAGACAGTCAAAAATTTGCATACCGCCGTGAGACAGTACAAAAGCTGTCTCATGGTCACATGGTACATTTGTCTTGACAGTACAAATAGCAACATTTTGTCAATGGGAGTTTTATATAGACAATAAAATTGAGGTTTAATAAAATAATATGTCTCTAATTCGTCAGAGAAAGTCTATTGAAGTTAAAACAAATACATGTAATTTTACACCACTTCAGTCTGAACAAGTATTGTGTTATGTACAAAACAATATATTTAGTTAAAGCATACGTTCAGTTGTCGGCAGTTACGTGTGTGGTTCTCCAAAGGTTTACATTCATTATCCGTCCGCAACTTGTTCTCCAGGATCGCCTTATTTATACAACTTTCGGCATAGGCCTATCCTCCTTAAAATGATGAATATGTTTTGAAACCAGCTAGAACAGTGACTTGGCGCTTCCTAAACCAGATCAAATTGTAAGGCATTTTGACATCGTTTTAAATTGCTTTAATTGTTTTAAAAATTAAAGTTGGCATTTACGAAACAAGGGTGCTCTTAAATCGATGACCTGAATGATAGTTGAGTAGCAAATTTGTAACTGCTTTTATCTGTGAACTTTTTATCAAAAGTGTTAATGGAACTTCAACGAAACAGCTTATCAGTAATGGACATTTGTATAAAGGCGTTTCAACTTTGAACAATTTCAAGGAGGGCCATCAAAGCTTAAGTTTTTGTTCTGTTAATATCAGTCCTATTTAAAAAAAAATATGTTGTTTAATGCTAAAGCTTCCTGTTTCCGCCTAGCGGCTATCTTTTTCAACCAATCAATATGGCTTTCACAAATAATGTGAAGGGTCAAAAAGTATCATTTCTGCTTAATCGTTTATAAATCTGATATAAAATTTAATAAAAATGGAATTTCAAAATTTTGTCTATTTGCCCCATTTCCGATGCCGCCATGTTTCTCCATGTTTTTCAACCAACCAATATGGCTTGCACAGATTTATGGACGGTAAAGAAGGTTTATAAGCAAATGTTCTACAAAATTATCTTGGAAGCAAACAGGATGAATCAGAGGTAAATAATGTTAAGGTTAGGGTATTTTTTCCCTTTCTGATGATGCAGCAACCTAATGTTTCCATAGAATGTATATAGTTACCGTTTTGAAAGAGGACCATTAAATGAGCATTCCTGTAAAGTGTGGATGAAATTGGTACAGTGGATTAAAAAGGCGATTTCATTTGAAGCTAAACGTTAATTTCTCACTTTTTCTGATACCGTCTCGTTGCTATATATTTCAACCAAACCTGATGCCTAGAACCAAATTATGTAGAGGGTCATCAGCAAAATTTGTACGCAATTATCTTGAAAAAAGACAAGCTATTTCATAAGAATAAAGCGTTAAAGTGTTGTCAGTTTGTTTCTGTTCTCATTCCACCTGGCTGCCACGTGTTTCAACCAATCAATATTGCTTGAACAACTTCTATAGAGAATTACTCAATGAACTTTGTTCATTATCTTCGTATCGGTCAAGTGGATTTAGAAGAAATTGTATCAGTAAATGAATATTCCTGTCAATTTTGGTTTAAATAGGTCCAGTGGATTTAAGGAGGATATGTCATTTGAAGCCTAGAAGCCATGTTGTTCAACCAATCAGTATGGTTTGAATAACTTTTCTAGAGGATCACTCGTCCAAGGAAATGTTTTACCATATTTTATTTGAATTTGACAAGTGGATGCAGATAACAAGATTGTTTCTTAAATAGTGGGCATCCCAATCCATTTATGTTGCTGCATCAACCAAATCTTTTCATCAAATTTAGATATTGAACAATTTTGAAAGAAGATCAGTTAAGAATAATTCCTCTGAAGTTTTGGTAACATTGGTCCAATGGTTAATGCGATGTCGTTTATAGCTTAAAGTTACCGACTGACGACGAAGTACAGATATTGATAAGAATATATCACCCAAAGGTGATCTAACATTTAATTACCAAAGTTTCGAAGATTTCTGATCAAATGTTTGAATAAGAATTGATGCCAGATGACAGCTTGAAATGCACTCTGGTGTAATATATACTTTGTTTAACGTGGTTTTACTTCTTTTCAACATTATTTCAGTATCACGATAACACTTATTCATGATCCCTAAGTAAACAGACCGGTACTAAGAAAGGCAATGTGCCTTGACGAAGGGCACTCCTCATTGACCGCCGCGACTGGGTATCATACCATGTGACGCCCTGTTTTCAAACCCCGGTGTTAACCATTCAGCCTTGTGAAAACATAGGGGCGTGGTACACTAATAAAACGAAAGACAAACAAAAAAGGAAAGGAAATCCATTATATATAGACAAGGGCTCCAACTTCTCTTCAGCCATATTTGAGCCATGTACAACGATCGATTTACGAACAACAGACTTAAAATCATGACTTCACGGAAGCGGAACCCGTGTTGTCGCTTGTTGGGAGGGTTAATTGAAAAAACACAGTAGAAATACTCAGATATGTACCGAAATACACTTCAAATGTATGGTTAACTATGTTTCAGTGTTAATTTTACTCATTCTATAAATTTGTTTGTTTAATAACATTAGAAATGTCAAATAGTTATCATGTATGCCTTTAAACCACCAAATAAGCATTACGACACATATCGGTAAAGATCATCATAGATATGACAGGGGTTTTATTCCATATACTGATAGAATCAGAATAGTATTTGAATAGTTTTATCAAAACTTACACCATTCGCATACACGAAACATACCATTAGATGCAGAATCTGACAAGCTGGAACTTAAATGTATATCGTGCCGAAATGTTTCCTACTTTTCCCTTTAGTTGGCTCATATGTACATTTAGTTTTATATTAATGTCATGAAAGGAACTAGCAATGAAAATTCGTTTTCGATATCTTTGTCTGATATCTGCAAGTTGGTTCTTTTGTACTGCTTTGTTAACTAATTAGCTTTATGTATAACACTTAGCATTTATCTCTTATTAATTGATCGCAAATCGTTAGCCGTGGAATATACGTTCTTCTCAGATATTATGCGTGAATTTTCACTTGGGAAAGTGCATGAACAACATACTCTTTGCGAACGAATTATGATGTTGCTTTAATCGTTTACGTGATGAAAGATTAAGGAGTCTTCTGTTTCTAAACATGTCGTGGAAATGTTTGAAATTTGAAAATTTACTTTTGAAACATAAATGAATACATTGTTAGAAATGGTGAATTTATATTTGTTATCAGTATTCAAATGGCGTCTCGAAAATAAATAATTAATACTCTATTTTAATCTTTATCATATTAACCTGCTGCCATATTTGTATTAATGTCGAAAAATTGTGATTTTCCGCCATGTGGAATTTAGTGTTTTTACCCGTCAACATTGTCCTTTTGGAATGACATTGGTGACACTTCGTCTCTAAGTATTACGAAATTCTACACTTGATTTGACTTGCGATGTCGACTTAAATAAGCTGTAAACCACATGTTTTGCAAATCATGTGATAGGCTTGACAATCCAGTTCTATAATTCTTCAATCGGTTCTCAACGATTGACTGATTGGTGTAATATCACGGGTCCTGTGTAAGTTACCATTACTGCTGGTCCATTAATCCGAACCCTAGCCAGTCAGTCGTAAGGCCAAACATTTCGAAGGTATTTGGTATGACCCGGCCGGGAATCGAACCCGCGACATCCCGCTCCCGAGTCGAACGGTCTACCACTACACCAACGACGCGGTGGTTTTCAACGAAAGAGGTCTTTTGCAATCATCAGTTGCATATACCTTGCCTTTTCAGCTGCTATTACATTAAAACTTCTTTTGAATAAGAGCCCAAACAAAAACGGCATTTCTTGCAAAGCACAAAAATCATTGTTGAAGTTTATGTAACTTCAAGAATGCTGAATGATGTCGTCGGAACATTTTAAATATACATTCGTAGACTTTTTTGCAAATGAAGCTTATACATAAAATCATGCTTATATAAACGAAGTTACAGATAGAAATACAATCTCACGTATGACTTACACTTTTTGAAGACAACTTTGTTTTAATGTCATATTTAAAATAAATATATAGGTCGACGTAATTTGACATCAATATCACGCGCATTAATGTAATATGCATCTTGTCTTTTGAAAGACTTGACGTCAGAGATCAGAAATACATATTTTGAAGGATATTGAACCATATGAACAATTTATCTTTTAAGGTGGGGAACTACCTTAAACAAAAAACGATTTATGTTGAAACAGTTTAACTGATCTGTAGCATACGACTTGAGAAAATACTGTTCAAAATAAGAAATTGCTTAAAATGACAGATTTCTCTTGTTGTCTCAATTGCATACGTGTATATGCAGAAATAGATTAAACTGATAGGGACAAGTTAGTTCAGGTTTTGAACAACTTTTAGCCACAAAGAATGAAATATGTATTTGGTATGTTTTCTTGTATTTTCTCAATACAAAAAAATACAATTCAAAAAATATTAATGTAAAGCGCATGTTTTTCAAAACGAATATAAACATATACATATATATATTAATGAATAACTGGATGAACGCAGGATACCAACAATATGTCAGATTAAGGTCACCAACCCACAACATAAAAAGGTGTTCGATACATGATGGCGTATGTCTTCCGATATTTGTTACATTATAAAGAAGGATATATAAACATTTTCAAAAAGTCTTATAAATTAATTGGTTCCAAAAAATCAATGGATTGTTTCTCCTCCTCCTTCTACTTCTTCTTCTTATTTCTACTATTATACCAAATATTTATAGCACCATTTTCATAATATACACCTTCAAAAGTGCATATCAATTTCATAAGCGGTACCCAAAAACGTGTTTTGAGTTTATAATTGAACCTCCGCTTTTATTCCGAAGTACGAACTCCGTTTACGGTCCAGTACTATTATTATTATAATTATTAGTATCATTATAATTATTTCTAATAGTATACCACATATATATAGCACATTTTTTCATAAGAAAAGTACTTTACAATATAAACATACAAACATAGAGAGAAACATGGAACATATGTTAAGAAAACACTAGACCCTGGTAAATGAGAAAATATAAATTAAATGAAAATTGAAATTAAAATAAAACATCCACAATCCTTAAATAGAAATATTTTCTTATAACCTCGCGCTATTCTCTTTTTTATTTTGAAATAAAATAGACCTGGGCCGAATACACAAAGCTTATGAGGAAATTATATTCCTTAAATCCTGAGATTTTCCTTAAATTTAAACCATGTTATCCTTGTGGAAAACCCTTCGATGCTACCCATAAAACTCCTAGGTAAAAATATTCCTTAAACCTGTCCCTTTCCCTTAAAAGGAACGATGTACCATGCCTAAACGTTTCGATTTTACAAAGATGATACACAAAATGAACACGCACTTGCTATCATCTAGGTGAATCTTCTAATTCAATGTCATTGAACAAGTGGAACAGGTTGTAAAAAGTTATACATCATGTGTTAGTTGACAATGCCATTCAAGAATGTGATGCTTTATATCCATTTATGGTTTTATGAAGCTATGTATATAGTTATCATAATTTGAGATATATTGTTGCTGTCAAAAATAAATTTGAATAATTAAACTTTGATTAATGTTGTTTAACACAGCTTCGAGGATCATTAGTAACATGGTATTCCAGTTATGTGATAAGGGAAAGACTGACATACATTAATACCAATTCGATCTCCTGCTACCAGTTAAACGAGATAAAAAAGATAACATATTTTAACCCTTTTCAACTTACAGAAACATCTGCCTCAGAACACTTTTAAAAGCATTGTAACAAAAATGAGATAATGCTCACAATGGGCTATACCTCCCTTTTGCAATAACGCTTTCATCAACTTTCAAATAATCCTACTTTCATTTAGATAGATTTTCCATATTTCTTATTATGTGCGTTGAACGGCGTCTGCTGCAGACTTGCCATATGTGGTAAAGCATTAAGAACATGCCTAAACTTTTCCATTCTGCAAAAATGATACACAAACGCCCCCTGTTCCTGTCATAAGAGTGTATTCACTATTTTGGTAGTTCTGAGGCATTTCCAAATCTAACTCGACTCCAAATTTCGTCTGAAGTATATTGAAGTTGAAACACAACTCCACTAATAATACGTACTATAACCAAAGCAAAATTACAATAATGGAAAAAGTAATATCAATATTAAATGATCAATGAAAATAAAATAAATGATAAACAAAAGGAAATCAATAAAAAGAAAACAAATGATAAATAAAAATAAAATAAATGATAAATAAAAAGAAAATAAATGATAATTATAGTTAAACTACTTTGAATACATATATATACAAATGAATTAACAAAAATATAGATAAATACATAAACAAATATAAGTAATGATCTATATAATGATGTTCATACTTACATGATCACAACTTTCCTCTGAATTCCGAGTTGCCAAACAGAATCGGGCACTATATAGGTATAGCAGTGTTCATAACAGTGGGCGTTACAGACATATCTAAATGAGTTTTCCCTTTCTCTGATATAACATTTAAGAGTCGTCTGCATTAAAATAATAGCTTGCAGATGACGACAATTGGAAGAAACATTTTCTGATCATACATTGTTGAAGACATCTGATGCAACGACGTTTGTTTATGGTGTTATTGGGAAACGAAGTCATGAGCTAATGACAAATATAATTATGAAGAAATTCAACGACAGAGTTTACGTTCTGACAGGCTTATGGTATTATCTCCAAAGCTATAACCGCCTCGTTGTTGATGTTGTTGAAGGGAGTCGGCTTCGAGTGTTGCGGGTTGCGGGAACAATCCCCGACCGGGTCATACCAAAGACTTATGGCTGCCCTTATTGGCGTTCAGGGTTGCGGGGTTAGAAAAACGACTGACTGGCTGGTGTAAGGATAAATGGACCAGTAGTACTAGTAACTTACATAGGAAACGCCGTGATATAACAGGTAACTGTTGAAATAGGCGTAAAACATCAAACAATCAATAAATCCAAACCCAATGCTTCACGGGAGTTAACCGGTCTCCTTGCATGCAAGTGTAAACACTGACTAAATATTTAAAACAAAATCAGCGAAAAGAAGCCGATACTTTTATTGCGTATCCGTATCAGAGTCATGCATAGATGAAGGGAGTTAAACCAGTTGGGCTACTTCAAGAATTGTTTCAGAAGCTGTCAATAAGTTGGTGCGTTATCTTTTAGTTGATGTCTATTTTCTGAAAAGCCCAGCAGCCCCTCTTAAGTCATGGTATTCAGTCCTATTTGACATATGGCTATTGAGACACGGTTTTGATAATTAGAAAAAGACCCTTTGGCTCCATGTGTTGATGAATACCCAGAGAATTTACTCAATAAATGTGGATGTGTAGTGTGGTATAGTTCTACTCTTACCGTTGAGGTTTTGTTGTGACGTGGTCAATTATTTACTCATTAAAACTAATGAAGTTAATTGTCTTATTTGCCTTATCCTTAGGAGTTCATGTTAAGGTTAAAACATATATAGATCAGTTCTAACGAAATGTATTTGAGACGTGTCCATTATTTACTCATTAAAACTAATGAAGTTAATTGTCTTATTTGCCTTATCATTAGGAGTTCATGTTAAGGTTAAAACATTTATATATCAGTTCTAACGAAATGTATTTGAGACGTGTCATACGAAAACCAACCCTAGAGTTTCTGTGAGAAATGTAGATTTATTAGTGGGTTTGACGCAATTTCCACCATTATTTCAGTTATGTCACGTCGACAGGTTACCTATTCAATATTCCATAGAAAACAAACCAGTACTAGACTAGGAAATGTGACTTAACCATGCATACTCAACCATGACCACCGCCACTTGGGATCTAACCCGGTACCCTTTAGTCCAAATCCCAACGCTAACCTCTGGGCAAAGGCAGATTGTTACTGCGTCCATTCATCGGAAGCTATTGTATACTGTTTGTCATGAGTTTAAACTTAGCACGCCTTTGACTGATTGACGAGCCGTACATATCGGGACCATGTGTTGACATGCTGGTTGGACTGGATCTACAGATATCGCAAATGTCGGTTTTCTTACAGCACGCCTCATATAATGATAATTGTTGTAATAACGTAGGATACTGTCAATCCTTTTCCTCATGTAGACGGGTTCTGAAGCAACTTGATGCGGCATTTGAAAGCATTGTAGCAAAAGAATAAATTGCTCAAAATGAGCAGATTCTCCCCTTTGCAACTAGTCTTAAACTCAATTCAGAAATTCCACATTCATTATAATAGGTTTTCCATATTGTTGCCAAGATAAGTCGTTTGCTGTGTTGTTTGTTGAAAAGGTTAAGAAATAATGACTTGATATATATAATAATTGGGCTACTCCGTGATAATTTTGTTTTCATTTTTTACATTTCCATATGTCCTATCTGTCAAGTTTTATTCGATATATATATCGACTACCTATGAAAGAAATTGACGTCAAAAGAAAACATGTGTAACTTATAGTTGAAATGACTTCGATGTATTTTAATAATTGAAGCTCGACGCTCAAACAATATCGTCATGTTCAGCTGGAGCAGTATATTAATTAAGGCAAAGCTGAAAGTTTCGGGAATTGCGTTCTGTCTCAACATATTTAATGCCTTGCATAAAAGATTGATAAGTTGTTGTAAAATAACTCATGTACTATTTGCAGCTATAGCCCAATTGATACATGTAATGGGTAGGGTTGTAAATCTATGAGGCGCCGTTTTACTATTTATCCCTTATTATTTGATATCAAAAAATCGAATTTTTGATATCAGAAAATCGATTTCTTGATATCAAGAAATAAAGAGTATTTTTTGATATCAGAAAATCGATTTTTTGATATCAGAAAATGAATTTTTGATATCAGAAAATCAATATTTTGATATCAGGAATTCGATTTATTGATATCAGAAAATATTCACTATTTTCTGATATCAAGAAATTGATTTCCTGATATCAAGAAATTGATTTCCTGATATCAAAAAATGATTTTCTGATATCAAAAAATCGAATTCCTGATATCAAAAAATTGATTTTCTGATATCAAAAATTGATTTTCTGATATCAAAAAATAAATTTTCTGATATCAAAAAATACTAACGATTTTCTGATATCAAGAAATACATTTTCTGATATCAAATATTCATTTTCTGATATCAGGAATTCGAATTCTTGATATCAGAAAATCATCTGATAAGGTAAAATAGAGCATATTTCTTGATATTTTTTGATATCAGGAATTCGATTTTTTGATATCAGAAAATCATTTTTTGATATCAGGAAATCAATTTCTTGATATCAGGAAATAATGAATATTTTCTGATATCAAAAAATCGAATTCCTGATATCAAAAAATCGATTTTCTGATATCAAAAATTCATTTTTTGATATCAGAATATCGATTTTTTGATATCAGGAAATCAATTTCTTGATATCAGAAAATGAATATTTGATATCAGAAAATGTATTTCTTGATATCAGAAAATGTATTTCTTGATATCAGAAAATGGTCAGTATTTTTTGATATCAGAAAATAGATTATTTGATATCAGAAAATGGATTTCTTGATATCAGAAAATGATTTTCTGATATCAAAAAATGGAATTTCTGATATCAAGAAATATAAATGATTTTCTGATATCAAGAAATCGAATTTTTGATATCAAAAAATCGATATTTTGATATAAAAAATACTGACGATTTTCTGATATCAAGAAATACATTTTCTGATATCAAATATTCATTTTCTGATATCAGAAATTCGATTTCTTGATATCAAAAAATCATTTACATTTCTTGATATCAGAAATTCCATTTCTTGATATCAGAAAATCATTTTCTGATATCAAGAAATCCATTTTCTGATATCAAATAATCTATTTTCTGATATCAAAAAATACTAACGATTTTCTGATATCAAGAAATACATTTTCTTATGAGGCGCCGTTTTACTATTTATCCCTTATTTTTTTATATCAAAAAATCGAATTTTTTATATCAGAAAATCGATTTCTTGATATCAAGAAATAAAGAGTATTTTTTGATATCAGAAAATCGATTTTTTGATATCAGAAACTGAATTTTTGATATCAGAAAATCAATGTTTTGATATCAGGAATTCGATTTATTGATATCAGAAAATATTCACTATTTTCTGATATCAAGAAACTGATTTCCTGATATCAAGAAATTGATTTCCTGATATCAAAAAATGATTTTCTGATATCAAAAAATCGAATTCCTGATATCAAAAAATTGATTTTCTGATATCAAAAAATTAATTTTCTGATATCAAAAAATCTATTTTCTGATATCAAAAAATACTGACGATTTTCTGATATCAAGAAATACATTTTCTGATATCAAATATTCATTTTCTGATATCAGGAATTCGAATTCTTGATATCAGAAAATCATCTGATAAGGTAAAATAGAGCATATTTTTTGATATTTTTTGATATCAGGAATTCGATTTTTTGATATCAGAAAATCATTTTTTGATATCAGGAAATCAATTTCTTGATATCAGAAAATAATGAATATTTTCTGATATCAAAAAATCGAATTCCTGATATCAAAAAATCGATTTTCTGATATCAAAAATTCATTTTTTGATATCAGAATATCGATTTTTTGATATCAGGAAATCAATTTCTTGATATCAGAAAATGAATATTTGATATCAGAAAATGTATTTCTTGATATCAGAAAATGTATTTCTTGATATCAGAAAATGGTCAGTATTTTTTGATATCAGAAAATAGATTATTTGATATCAGAAAATGGATTTCTTGATATCAGAAAATGATTTTCTGATATCAAAAAATGGAATTTCTGATTTCAAGAAATATAAATGATTTTCTGATATCAAGAAATCGAATTTTTGATATCAAAAAATCGATATTTTGATTTAAAAAATACTGACGATTTTCTGATATCAAGAAATACATTTTCTGATATCAAATATTCATTTTCTGATATCAGAAATTCGATTTCTTGATATCAAAAAATCATTTACATTTCTTGATATCAGAAATTCCATTTCTTGATATCAGAAAATCATTTTCTGATATCAAGAAATCCATTTTCTGATATCAAATAATCTATTTTCTGATATCAAAAAATACTGACGATTTTCTGATATCAAGAAATACATTTTCTGATATCAAATATTCATTTTCTGATATCAGGAATTCGAACATGATATCAGAAAATGATCTGATAAGGTAAAATAGAGCATATTTCTTGATATTTTTTGATATCAGGAATTCGATTTTTTGATATCAGAAAATCGATTTTTTGATATCAGAAAATACTCGTTATTTCTTGATATCAAGAAATCGATTTTCTGATATCAAAAAATGATTTTCTGATATCAAAAAATCGAATTCCTGATATCAAAAAATAAGGGATAAATAGTAAAACGGCGCCTCATATTTTCTGATATCAAATATTCATTTTCTGATATCAGGAATTCGAATTCTTGATATCAGAAAATGATCTGATAAGGTAAAATAGAGCATATTTCTTGATATTTTTTGATATCGGGAATTCGATTTTTTGATATCAGAAAATCATTTTTTGATATCAGAAAATCTATTTCTTGATATCAGAAAATAATGAATATTTTCTGATATCAAAAAATCGAATTCTTGATATCAAAAAATCGATTTTCTGATATCAAAAATTCATTTTTTGATATCAGAAAATACTCCTTATTTCTTGATATCAAGAAATCGATTTTCTGATATCAAAAAATCGAATTCCTGATATCAAAAAATAAGGGATAAATAGTAAAACGGCGCCTCATATAAATCCAGGGGGTTGATATTTCAAGTTCATGCTCAGTCAAATTATTTTCCGAATGTCAAGCAGTTTAAGAGATAAATCGTTGTTTTACTCTCTTTCTGATTCCGCTTGGCAGCATTGGTCTTAAACCAATCCGGAAAAGGGCGCGTAAGGAACTTTTGAGCCAAATTATCTTGAAGCAATACCACTAATTCCGATCCTGCTTGCCAACATTGATATTAATTAATAAATATGATTTTAATAATTGTATATAGATGGTGACATAAGGAAAATAATGAAACCGTAGGATGATATTTTAAATATGGTTTGAACAGTTTTATAGAGGGTTACAATAGGAACTTTCCTGCCAAAGAATAAACGCATATGAAAGAATACCTTTAAATACTGTCGCTAAACTTATTTTCTGATGCGGCAGCAACTACAATTCAACACAGAATGTATTCCTCTGAGCATTCGGAAAGAGAATCACTGATGAATGGATAATTATAACAAAAGGTCACATTAACCATGATGTGCTCAGATTTCCTAAAAACATATATAATTTACTGTTAATTGGTTAATTCATTGAATTTAGAATGTATTGTTCCCACTCAGATTTGATTGGAAAACTCCTGGCTAGACCAGGGTATTTAATTAGTTAAAATGTTAAGGTCTCAAAATGTAGGTAAGTCACACATGGTAAATTCCTCATTCTCTCTACCAAACAGGGAATTGTAGTTTAAAGTGCCTAACAAATGATGTTTATTATTTCTTTGAATTGTTATCTTCCAACACTGTATTATTCAAATTACTGTCAATGTGCTTCCTTTTAGACTTTTACACTTTTACAACTTTATACTATGCTGATACAAAAACAACTTTGTAACAAAGAATAAAAGGTGACTAGGTCAATCTGAATACACTTTGTGGATACATACTATAAACAAATTGTTTATGTCTGCTTAGCAACATATAACCATATTCCAGCATGCAAAACTTGTTATGAGGGAACATGCACAGCACATTCATCAAAATGAATCCATAACATTCTTTTCATAATTGAAGGGTATAATGCCATGCTAATCTAGTTTAAATGTCAATTTATCAAAGACGGTTCAGAAAGAATAATTTTAACAGTTATCATTAATATAATTACCTGTTCATAGACTATATGAAGGATTGCTAGCAGATATAGAAGCATATGAAAATGACAACATAAAAGGCTGTATACTCAATTCTGAAATTACTGATGCATAAAATACTGCAGAGATTAAATCACTTAATTCAACAAAATCTTTCTCTGAATCGTTACTTCCAGATAATTTTATACTTGAAATGGCTGCACCTTTACCATACATACGAAAACTATTTAACAGATTATATGAAACAGGTGAGTTTCCTAAACAATAGACACAATATGTTACAGTTCCAGTCCAGTAGGATCTTAAATAGTTAAGATTTTTTTAATCTGAGTTTTCCGTTAAATCAAAAACATTTTCTCCTTAATTCTAATATTTTCATTTAAGTGATATTTCAGAAAAATCAAACTATCCGCACGTTCTCTACTTAAATCTAAGGAAACGCTACACATTCCTTAAATCATTTAAGAAATTTACCATATCAATATTTCTCGATATTTTACCGGGCTTCTTCGAAAGATACATTAGACAGGGGAGAAGTTTTACTTTCCGTTTATGTCATTTGTAGACTATGCTACATATTATAAGATAAATAACTCTGTTTTAAATGAACGCTTACCATAGGTCATTCTAAAAATGTAAGAAAATCCTTTAAATGCAGTCCATCTGATGTTTCTTCTACACACAAACAACGGCTGTGTAAAAGAGAATAAGTGGAAGGATATGTTGTGAATGAAACGAGTTTCTATGAATTCAGACATTTATTTTCTGCGGAGGAACGGTACTTGTTATAGTGTAATTTCAGTAGTTCGAATAAGTTCAATTTCGGATAGACGGAATATCAAATATGTCACAGACGGGCATCGGATGTGTCAACAACAATGTTATTTCGTCTATTTTGTTGGCCTATTAAGGGTTCATCTTGAATCCTCCACTGCCTAACACAACAGTCTATCAGTGTCAGGAAAGGTATTGATTACTTTAAGGTTATTGGCAACAGGTGAGATCCAGCTCAAGATGTCGCCCAGTCCACTGTGTCAAAGGTGGTGACTGCTGTCATCAATGTGCTGATATCGCCTGCCATTATTCGGTAATGTTTATCCTTCCCAACAACTTCAGGACAAGGACACCTAGACATGCAGGTGCAAGAGTTTGGTGGGTAGCAGGATTTCCGAAAGTGGTCGAAGTAATTGACGGGACACACATCAGGATCATTGCGCCATCATCTGAGGAGGAGGTGTTTGTGAACGGGAAAGGCTACCACATAATTAATGTACAGGTGGAGTACTGGTGTGAGAAAACCAGGAAATATATGAGTAGGTGAACTGGCTGCCGTGATATGACTGAACAAAATGTTGAAAAAGGCGTTAAACCACAATCAATCAATCAATCAACCAACTCTATATAAAGCTTCTTGTATCTTACATCTTGTATATTGCAGGTCGTCTTTAATGCTATAGATAAATTAATAGATATCGTTGCTTGCTGGCCAGGCTCTAGGCATGACAGCAAAATCCTACAAAACAGTGTGGCTGAAGGAACTGTTGGAAAGGGGTGTTGTCTCCGCCAGGTAACATATGTTTGGTAACAGTGGGTACCCATGCAGACAATGGCTGCTGACGCCATACCTCAACCCACAGCCTGGACCTAAAAGTTCATACAACAAGTAGCTAAACCCTTTCCCTAATTTCGACGCTTTCTGACGCCTCTGCAGCAGACGACTTTTTGAAAACATGGCTACAAAAGAAGAATTGCTCAAGACAAGCAATTTCATTTGTCGCCATATTTTCAAGTCTATTCAGTTATCGTATTTTCATTTAAAGAGTGTTTCCAAAAAAGAAATTCGGGTATGTTTTACAAGTCGTATTAAGAAGTGGTGATTTGCAATTAATTGTATTATTTTGAAATAGATTATTGCATAGTTGTTCGATATGAACATTACATTACATTTTCCATTATTCCATCTCAAGTCATATATCAAGACATCGAGCGTGATTAATATAAGCATCAAGCTTGTTTCGCAATCAATGTAAAATAAATAAGTTTAATCTAAAAAAAAGTAAATAAAATTTAGACTTGCTTAGGAAAATTAGATTTTTTACACTGACAATAATAAGCTGTATTGCATTTACTATGCAGTCGCTAGCAATATCAAAAGCAGTTTGTTGTTTAAATTTGCAATGTTTAATAAAAAAAAACATCATTGAATTTGATTTAGACAATGGATTTACAGTTATGAGCTTTTCCGATATATAATCGTTTATAGTTGATCATCAGCACAACACCATTAAGTAAAACTATTTTGTAGAGCCCACAAAGTTACACGAGCCAAGGTTGAGCGTGTAATTGGACAGCTCAAGAGAAGGTTTAACATTCTGCACGCAGAAATTCGCACCACCCCAGAAAAGGCATGCCGGCATGACGTTCATGTATCATCAGATGTAACTGTTATATTCCTCAACAAAAGCCTGTATCAATGTATAACCGTGATGTGCAATATAATTAAGCTCTTTATTCTGATATTTTGTATATATGTTTTCATTTGTTATATTGCACTTGGTAACAGAGAATTTCAATCAAGCCAGTTTATGTATATTCGGCCATAAAATATAGTGAGTTTTTTTAAAAATCAAGTGAGATTCAAATCTTGAAATTATAGGGCTGAGATGAACTTCTTTAAAAATATAACAGGCCCTGAGATTAAAAGAAATCTATGTGCTCAAGACTCTTACTCAGTTCATTGTATTAAACAATGAAGGTTTTTATATAATAGTTTGCCAGTCGGTAACAAAAGTACAATATAAGCTTATCTAAAAAAGGTATAAACAACCAAAGCCTAAACACAGATACACACAGTTTGATATATAATCAATATTTACAAAACTTTTCAAGAATAAGCAAGCATATGAAATACATGAAACAATAAACAGTTATGACAATGAACAATATACATATGAGATTCTGCCTGCGTTTAAAACTGCCAAAAACAAAGCCCTGCCTTAAGCTAAAGCATACGGGAAAAAATAAAAACAAAGGAAAACAACATTCTGCGAGAATAAACATAAATTAAAAGAAATTATAAACAACCAACAAATAATAAAAACATACAAACAATCTAAGCTAATAGATTACGTGGATGATCACTATTAACCCTCCTCCAACCCTATTCCGAAGTAATATCAAGTACTACTACTACCGGAAACAACCTCCAATGAAGTAAAATACCTTCATTAAAGAGGGCCCCACGAAATAATCTCCAAAAGATTAAATACCTCTTTTAAAGAGATAATAAATCCCTAATGTTTATAGTAATCATCCTGAATAATCCAAATTTCACTTCAGCAAATGAGCCACAGAGTTAAAGAAAACCAACTTCAAACGTTTAGTACCTTCCAAGTTCAAGTGCAGACCTCCATCTCTTACTGCAAATAGCTCTCTTACAGGTCGACCGAATTTGAAAAATGGTCTAAAAGAGTGTACAAGAGAAAGTTGATGCAACGCATCAATGTCGCCTGAAATTCATACTGCAGTGATACATAACACTTACATTATAGTAGTTGAACAAAACAGTTATTTAACTGAAGGGCATATTGGAACATTAGGGGTGGGGTCAAGTGAAAATGTATCATAACTTGCATTTTTTTGTCAACGAAGTGAATGTCCTTCATTGAAATATAATTATGCTACGAAAAGAAGCTGCTGAGACTGTGTCAGATATACAGCAGTCTAGAAAGTGTGTCTCAGTTTCTGGCTCCATATGGCAGAGTATGGGTTCTTTTTTGGCTTAGTGCAGACAACCACCATCTTGTCACAGCAGGTTTTGGGTTATAAATTATGGCAACATCAGCAACTTTAATCTCATCAAAATATGAAGTATTTCAGCACCAAGCCTATACACCTCCATTCAGATTTTATTCTGTTCATCGTGAAAAAAGCTCCCTCACATGATGCATTAGCCAAATAACACACAGAACCAATTCCAATTAATACAGGTTCATTGTGTTCTGGTGAAGATTGCATCGATAAATGAGATTTAATTTGACGTTCTAAATCTAAATATGAAACATATATATATATATTCCAGCACTGTACATGGTGGGCCTTGGGTTAAACCAAATGAAGAAAGGTAATTCATGAAAACTGATGAGCTATTGATTTTTAATTGGAAACAGGAATCTAGAGTATGATTCTCGATTCCTGCTTGGAATCATTATTAATTATTTTCCTGCTAGGATCGGATGTTTTGAAAACTAATATAAATGTGGACATATAAATCGTACACTGGCCTGTTTCACTGACCTAAATCGGTGGCCTTGTTATTTTGCATATGCTCTTCAATTTGAAGAGTTCTATGGTATCAATGTTTTTTGTGGTCTCAAGTGTAAACATATACACACAGAAATGATTCGTTTTGATAGGTCACAGCGCTTTTTATCATGTAGAGGGTGTGCTTTAAGTGCAAAAACATTAATTCTATCTCCGTAGTGAATACAAAACCCAAAATATACACGTGACCATTCCAGCTAATCGTTTTTGCGATATGTAAATTAAAACTAATTTTAGACTTCCGAAAGACCAAATGTATGCGGTAAAATCAATATTGGATTCTTTGAATACACATGCGCACGAGACATATTTCGATTCTAAACTTCCGCTCATATTACAAAACTGAAAGTATACTCCAAGCAACTCGGTAAATCTCAAAAATTTACTGTAATCACCGCAATTTGTCAAAGAAATAACCCTGTAAAAGATCGACGATTGGAAATGCATATTATTCGGCCCAAAAATTTCACTCGTAAAGATATGCTGGTGCCCGAGATCTCACTTCGCAATTTGAAATTTGCACTCTCGAGCTTAAATTCGTGACATGTGATCAACAGTTCTAGCTTAGAAACAGTTCATATTTTAGATATACATGGATAAATATTATTAAATGCATTACTCACAAATCAAGACATCTCTTTGAACATGAAAATAACATTCAGTAAGTTAATAATTGCTATTAAAACGAAAATTCGACGTCATTTTCATCTCGATATTGACACATAACAGTCTGCTGCTAGCAGGTGCGCGTATGTAAACAAATTAGACTGAGCGACGTAAAGGTTTGTAATTATCGCCTTTTGATTACGTGTAGTACATGAAAATAAAATATCTCAGTCTAACTAATAGGGACTGTTTTGTCTTCGTAAATAAAACAAAAAAACATAAATGCGAATCAAAATAAAGAAACTGCACATACTTAAAACATGGAAATATTTTTTTCATTTTAGATGTGTCATAACTTAGTGTTTTTAAACAAACGCAATTGTTATATGTTCAAGAAATTTAAATTTGTTTTTGTCTAATAATAATTTCTCCTCCCATGTCATTTCCGAAAAGCTATTAAAAATAGAAGTCGCGGGCTTCTGCCCGGCGACTAATAAACTGCAGCTTACGCTGCGAACATATCTTCTTCAGACCTGTATTAATTGCTTTGACATTTTCTCCATATTTACTGTGATCAAGAGGTCTTGGGCGGATACTAGACACAACAATTTGTGTAGCAGAAAAACTAGATATAACACAAAAAAAATTGTTATAAGTACTAAGAATTTGAGATACTGATAACGTAGTAACATCATTAGTGCCAGCATGTAAAATTGTATAATTTGATTCCACTAATTCCGGAAACCGTTCAATTCTTTTCGTTAGTCTAGCAATGTTAATGCCTGGAAAGGCATGTAAAACAGTGTGATCAATGCCGGTCACATACTTAGCAATTGAGTCCGAACGAATGTGAACTTGAACATCTGGAAAGAGATTACATAATTTCAAACATATCATTTAAAATGTTTGATTTATCCTTCCAGATTAATTCCATATTTAACTACTTGTAAGCGTCTGATATCCAGTCGCCCAAAAGTTGAATGTTATCACGAGTGACGTTTGACTGAAAGGCCATCGTAGCAAAACCTCTTCTAAAAGAGTGCGTAAAAATAGGAGTGGGATCTAAATTCAAATGAGATATACAATTTCGTATTTTTTTTATGAAATAAATAATATGTAGTACAATTTCCATCTGGTAAAGCAAAAAGAGCACCCGATGGATGAGAAAACCCCAACTTCACCAGATATATGTATGCCTTCACCGGACAGAGTCGAGAATCTTTAAAATGCACAGCATTTACTTTCAAGTTATATTCATGAAACAATAAATAAATGTACTTAAAAACAATGACTTATATCTCTAACAGCTGAGAGGGAGAGTAAGTCTTAGGCCATAGTTTGTACTGGAGTTTTATAACCTCATGGCCTGGTTTGAAAAGCAATTGTGTATTGTTGGTATTCAGTCATTTCGGCAACAGGATCTTCACTGACTGTGGAGTATTGCACAATATTTGCAAAATGCAAAACATTCCTCTGCCGGACGCCATTGACAACAATGATGGCGCTCCTGATGTAGGACTGCGATACAAAGACTTTACTGCCATGACTTATTTGTGAGGGATAAAAAACCAGGATTGTTTACCTGCAGGTTATGTTGTGCACCTATATTTTTGACAGAGTATAAGGTGTCTTATATACCAAATTGATTTTACCTCTACTATTTACTTATCCTATGGATAAGTGTTTATTGATTGGTTTTGTGATGAATATTTAATAGTATAACTGGCTATTAACCTCTAAAATACCATAGAAATACTTTTGTAACACCTTTTAGGAAAGAATCAAATCAACACAATATTGTCTCACACAGATTCAATGAAACCTGTCTACAAGAAATACCCGCTGATACTTATTAAGACAGGTGGCAGTTTAATCAAGCACAAAAGAAATTCAAAAAGGTATTGCTTTACATTAAGCTGCCACCTGTCTATAGAGACAACTATTCTTCTTCATTTAGTGATCATTGTTAGCAGGTTTTATTGTCCTTTTTTTTTATCATTCAGATAACTTTCTTTTCAACAACTTTATTTGTAGTTTTAATTTTTCTTCCTTCAATTGGTCGAGTCTGCTGTGGCAGTGGCAGTTGCAACAAACAATCTGCACTGAAGAATCACTACTGAAGAGGTATGAGCAACTTTAAATTACACACGTTGTGGCAATATGAGCTATTGATCTAAATGAGCAATTCCCTCCATTTGCTACAATGTATTCATCTTTTCTCAAGATAATTGACAAATATTCTACGGTTGTACTTATGTATTGTCATTCAAAGAACAAAAATTGACATTGAGTCTACATCAAATACAAATTTCATGACATGATTATGTATATCCTGTGAAATGTGAAAATGTAATATAAATTATTAACTGCAGCTGCTTTTTACGGTGGCACAGAGGTGACATGTGTATGTTTTTATTTATCTCGTGCGCACGACGTCGAGTTACTAAGTCGTGCGCACGAGATACTATGTCGTGCGCACGAGATACTACGTCGTACGCACGAGAAACTTAAGTCGTGCGCACGAGTTACTAAGTCGTGCGCACGACTTAATTATCTTGTGCGCACGACATAGTATCTCGTGCATAGTATCTCGCACGAGATAAATAAAAACGTACACATGTCACCTCTGTTTAATTTAGATTAAATACTATTCTAATGGCTTTATTAATTGGTCACTTGTTGAGAGCAAAATATCATAAATGGAATGACATAAAAGGCTGGTTTGTTAAGTATTCAAATTGTTTTGTCAAATATAACTTTGTGATAAATAATAAAGTATACATACATGAAGTAAAATTGACAAGGCTATGGAGTTTTAGATTAACCTTTTCACTGACAACATGTAAGAGAAACTGAACTGGGACTTTATATTTAAGAAATACTTTGCTACTCTATATGATAACTCAATAATATAATATAAGGCTTGGTGAACTGAGCTTGAGACTCTGCATTAGTTAAATTATAGCTTTGTGACATTAAGTATTTTAGATGAATTGATAAACATTGTGTACTTATTATGTGAGAGAGAACTGAAATTGAAACATTGAATGACAATATACTATATATATATATATCGTAGTGTTCGTAGTATTGACAACAACCCTTAGCAATATGGTGCATTACAAACTTACAAACATGTAATAAATAGAATAATAATAAACTTACTATAGCTGATTTAGCAGCAGCATGCTAGAATCCATGCTGCAAGTAGCTATGGACTGTCAGTAGGGAGAGTTTTTTGTTATTTGGACCCACTCCTGAAATATAAGTACATCAAACTGTACCTAAATGACTAATCAGGGCCATCATTGTTTATGTTTCAGACTCTCTTACTCATACCCCAAAACTATCCCTCCATGCATTCACCCTTTTTAACTTACATTTTAAAGGCAACACTGCTACTGAATGTTCGTAAAAACGATGTGAGCAGTCCAGTAGATTAATCAGGTCAACTCATATCTACTTTCAATGTCTTGTATAGGTCACAATACACCAAATAAATTCCTTCTTTATTTCCATGTAAATCGACCAATTTCAGCCCTCATTTGTCACTTTCTAAGCGTTTCTCATGTAGACTAGCATTTAAAAGAGTTACCTCTGAGCTTTAAACAATCCATAGAAAATACGGGGTCATGCATTATGCAAGAAAGAGTTCACCAGGCGAAAATGGTTATCGTCATTTTGGACTAAATCGGGCCCGGGCAAAACAGGTGTTAAGCATTCTCTACTTTCACTTTTAAACAAGGTCAAAATACTATAAGTGATTAAACATAGGTTTTTTTTAGGGACTATTGGATCAGAATGACAGCGGATGTATTTGGCGCTATTTGACCTATAAGTGCATAGCATGCATTGTATTAAACCCCCCCCCCCCCCCCCCCCCCCCCCGCCCGTTTTAAACCAACTTGTGATATAAAACCGTTAAGTTTAAGAATAAACTATTGATTAGCACCGACATGTCCCACATGGATAATGAAATCATGAAGAAACGAATAGAAACCCTGAGGTGTAGTTATTTTCATTTTTCAAATAAAATAATTTCATGTTTGTTACTGTTTGATAAATTGGTTAAAGATATTCAGTCATTTTAGCTTATCGAATGTGCATGGCAGCAAAACAGGTCTTAAGATTTGATATCAATGAACGTAAGTATGTACATTTATTTATCTCTGTATACCCTTTTTTATTGCCTGGACATCTCTTGGCGCCTCTGCTTTTGCCTTGAAATGGGAGGCAATAACTCCTTGATGTTGATGTTATAGTTGCAAAATAGTAAACATTGTATATTTGAGAAGTAATTCTAAGAAGATATAATTCAAGATCATCATAGCAGTCAGTCATTGAAATTTAGTTTTAAAATTCACTGGTCCGAAAATCCGCTACACATTGGAGTGAAACTTATGTTACTTATGGAGAGGAGACAAGAGTAGCAGCATTTATTTCAAGACCCCATTCCGCCAACCGTTTCAATCTAATATGTGTGTATGAATATGGGTATATGTATATGTTACACTATAGATATATCAAAAAACGCTGATTAGTTAATGACGTACTACTTTTGGCATTTCAGCTTTCGTCAGCGGCGTTGAATAATAACGATATACATTACAACGGAAATGACGTGTCATATACAGAGTACCGGCCTGTCTGGCGCCGTTATCTCACTTACTCCTTTGTATTCACGCCATACGGCTGAAACGTCATCAGTTTGCTCTTCCAAAGCTGTTCCAGCGTATTCCTGTTAAGGTCCGTCCCATTGAGCTTCTCTAGGCCCATAATGACAAAGTCTGTAATATTATGATCTTTGAATAAAAGTGTTCAGCCACTGGATCTTTGTATTTCGTCCTAATACGGGACACATTTAGAAGGTGCCTCTGACGGTGTGCCTCCCGTTTCCCCTACGTAAAAGTATAACAGACAACGTCTGCAATATAAAGCGTACACAACGTTGGAGAATTTGCACGTAATATTGTTTCTTACTTTGTATGTGGCTTCCGCATTATTCGACAAACATTAAGCAGAGCCTTGGAAAATGTTAGAAATATGGGGACCCTGGTTGTCTGCCGTTTCTTGTTTGCATAGTTGTAGAGATTAATGTCGCAGTACTGCATAGCTTTCAGGTACACAACTTTAATCCTTTTCCCACATACAACACGTTCGTATCGTTTTCCGGTCCTAGCAAACCCCAACGCAGACACTTACAATTCGGACGAAGACTTTCTTCCTTAAAGCCAAGTACAACGATTGCGCTGACGTCAAGCTTCTTTAAAAGTGCCGAGACTACTGGCAATTTAAGAACGGAATATACGGCGATTTAAATGAAATACTGTTGATAGGGATAATGTATGATACCTTTCTCAACGAATACCAACTGCAATGCATCCTCGATCAGAGTCGATCCATAATATAGTCTATCTGGGGATGTAGCCAGTAACCTGGGTTGAATGTCGTGTGTAGTAAAGGTGCTAGAAAAACATGAAACGCATATAAGGTGAACCGGCCGCCGTGATATTATTGAAATATGGTTGAAAACGATATTACGATAAAACTTCAATCAAGCAATCAGTTTTACACGAATTTGAGTATCAACAACATATGGTTTGAGCGTCAAATAAGGGTTGGGACAATTTATAGAATTCTAGGGTGTTGTGGTAATAAACATATAAGGCAAAGTGATGCTATTATTTGTTATGAAGTGCTAAGAGAATAAACCTTTGGAGTTTTACGACCCTGGAATATCATAATTGGTCGTGTCAGCAGTATATTCCTTCGTGTATTTCTGTAATGTATTAAGAAGATATGGGCTGGCTCCAGGAAAACCAAAATTCACGATATTATTACACGTGCGGAAAAATGTATGCTTCTGATTCAAAATGGATACTATTTCTTGAATGTTTCTGTGACTAGATTAGCGATAAATTAAGAGCCATATCAGACTGTGCTGATGATTGATCTGTATCCACACTGATCGAAAGTACTTTTTCAAATTCATTCGATAATTATACTTTTAGTTAGCTATTTTTGCGGGTATATTTTCAAAGCCGTCTGCTGCAAATTTCTCAAATGTTAGAAATAGTTGAAGCAAAACAATACTAAAGTATGGTAATACGTAGCTTAGCGGTTAGCGTATCTGCTTCGATGCGGGTCGAAGGTTCGCATCTCACCGGCGGCAATGCGGTGGTTCCGGTTGGTGAGACGACATTTATATGTAATTACATAACTGTACCAATACCTGCCTGTCTGGTACCTATAAGATTTGGGAACTTCACGAAATCGTGTTTCTCATAAGACGGAAAGTGACTGGCCACTTAAATATTGGTGACACTAATACACAAACAAAGAACACTTTACTTTAATTTGTTTAAATATGCTTTATCTAGGTCGATCCTTGGAAGTCACATACATGGAAGAAAGATAAGACCATCAGCATCAACATCAGACAGACCGAGGCGGAAGATAGGATTCAGAGAACTTGCAGTTTATGGTTAGTTTAATTCAGGGAATCAAGCTTGAGTAAAAGTCGAATACACATAGCCCGTTTGGTTTAAGCATGAACGATTGACGATGATTTGAAATTCCGTGACCAAATTTCAATGAAAAAATGAATCATATTTTACGTAGATATACGATATTTGTTGAAAATATACATTTCGCGTAATGAAAGTTGTGTTTGTTATGTCAAAGTGCGACGTGTATTTCATTGTGGGATAATAGCATATATAGACTTCAGAATGATTGTCAACTCCTGCTCTGCTGTCAAGACCGCCTCGATGGTGTAGTGGTAGACTGTCGCGGGTGCAGGAGGTCGCGGTTTTAATACCCGCTCGGGTCATACCGATTACTTCGAAGTAATGGCTGCCCTTCTAGGTGCTCAGGGTTGAAGGGTTGAAGGGTTAGCATTACGACTGACTGGCTTGTGTCAGGATAAATGGACCTGTAGTTCTTGTAACTTACCCAGGAAACTCAGTGATATAACTGAAACAAATGTTCAAAGCAGCGTAAAATACCAAACAATCTGCTGTCAAGTCTTTTTCTTCACATGTAAGCCAAAACACACGTCACCCCTGAATATTTGTGAGTAATTTCATGCTTATGATTAACAGTTCCTAACTAAGAAGTGTTTAAAGTCCATTATAATATGTACTACAAGATAATGTTGTTTTATATTTGTGAAAACCGTTTCTAATAATAATAGCATTATGTAATATTCTAAAAATAGTATGGTTCTAACCATATAGAAAGGATATTTATACCAACACAGTCTTATCGGTTTTTCCCAAGTTATCTTAAACCAAAACTCAGACGCCTGTGCTTGCATGATTAGAAAGCGGCGTTAAACAACATATTACAAAACTAACAATTATTTTAATTAACAAAGAAACGCACTTTCCGGTAGGCTAAACCACATCGTTTTATATTAAAATATACATGTATTTCGAATGGTTGGTGAATACGGACTCTGATCAGACACAGATGATCAGACGTAAACTACCGAATGTCTTTTTTACCATCACTTAGGTGAACAAATAATGTTTTAGAAAATGTTATCAAGAGCTTGAATGAAACTGCTAAGAGTGGACACTCTAAATGAAACTTATCAATAAAGGGGGGGGGGGGGATATTTTATTAAAGCTAAACATTCATATTTTCCCTGTTCTGATGCAGCATGGAAGCTATCTTTTCAAACCAATCAATATGACTTGAACAAATTACAAATGTATCCTGAAATCAGACAAAAACTTAAAAAGAAAAGAAACTATAGAGTTTTGTCATTTTGCCCCTTTTCTAATGCCGTCTGACTGCCATGTTTGTTAACCAATCAATACGGCTTAAACAAATCTTGTAAAGGAAAATTTTGTACTAATTTTCTTGGAATCTGACAAGCGGATTCATAGAAAACAAATTTGAAAGAAGACCACCAAAGGAACATTCTTGTGAAGTTTTGTTAAAATTTGCCTAGCGGATTAGGATAATATTTCATTTGAATCTAAACGTTCAATTCACCCTTTTTCTGATGCCACCTGATTAGTATATCTTTCAACCAATCAATATGGCTTTAACATTTATAAAGAGGGTCATTGAGGCAACAGATGAGACAAACACTTTCATATGAATAGAGTTTGAAAATGTTGTCATTTTGTCCGTTTCCCGATGCGGCTTCGCTCTTCTTTTTTCTACCAATTAATTTGGAATGAACAAATTTTCGGAGAGAGTCTCCTAGGAACATGTCTACTAAACAAGCTTGAAATCGGACAAGAATTTTTAATATTTGGCATTTTACTCCCTTTCTCAGATTCCGCACAAGCAATAGTTCTACTTATATATTTGAACATAATTAAGAAAAGGTACCACCAAGAACATTCCTTGTTTGTTTGTCCATTGAATAAAGATGAGGTGTTATTTGAAGCTAAACGTTCAGTTTCCCTCTTTTAAGATGCCATCTGGTTTCTACGACTTTCAACCAATCAATAACACCTAAAACATGTAGAGAGTCACTGAATGAACAGGTCTGCAATTATTTTGAAATCAGACTAGAACTTTCATAAGAATGTAGTTTTAAAATGTGTCATTTTGCCCCTTTTCTTATTCCGCCTGATTGACGTGTTTAGCATCCAATAATATGATAACATTTGTAAAGAGTTATCCAATGATAACTTTATACCACATTATATTGGTATCAGACAAGCTAATTCAGAGTAGAATCTCACCCTTTCTGATGCCGTAGAAAATAAATATACCGCGCAATTTCTTCATTTGCCACAATATTTCCAAAAGTATTCTGCTGCAGAGGAGTCCCAAAATATCTATATGTAAGGTAAGGGTTGACATACAGGTTTATTTTCTCAGAATAGCATAGAAAACATTGTGGCAAAAGGAGATATTGCTCTGTTAGCTATGTTACCTTTTGCCACAATGTTTTCAAAAGTAGTCTGCTGCAAATACATCTGCAAGTGGAAACAAATGCTATCCAAATATCACGAACAAATCTACTTTGTCAAAAGGAAAATAATATTATTATTAGTATGTTTCTCACCTATTTCTGTTACTAGAGGAAATGAAGGGTTACAAATTTCAAAGGGTAATTTGTGTTCGGGCGGTCATACACATGTTAGTGATATCCTTATCATTTATTACACTTAAATATGATATTTACAAATTCAGAGACTTGTAATTTTATTTGGTTACATAGAATAAGTGGATTCCTTTTACTTATTGTCTCGCTCACGATTGTGGAGTGAGACATAGCAGTCACTTTTCCGGCGACGGCGGTCGCTTTTACAAATAGCTATATCTCGGCAACCCCTCCTTGAATTTTTCTGAAACTTTGTTAGCTGTATTGTTTGGTCATGGGACATCTGTCAACGTCAACATTGTTAGGGCCAATGTCATAATTGTGAAGAATTTGTTAGGTAACTTAACCTCAAAACTTAAAACTGTCTTATATCTCAGCAACCCCTGCTGGAACAGAACTTGACCTTTGTTAGGTAACTTAACCTCAAAACTTAACCTTTCTTATATCTCAGCAACCTCTGCTTGAATTTTTCTACCACTTTGTCAGATGTATTGTTTGGTCATGGGACATATGTCAACGTCAAAATTGTCAGGGTCAAGGTCATAATTGTGCAGAACTTGACCTTTGTTAGGTAACTTAACCTTTCTTATATCTCAGCAACCCCTGCTTGAATTTTTCTGAAACATTGTCAGATGTATTGTTTGGTCATTGGACATCTGTCAACGTCATTATTTTCAGGGTCAAGGTTATAATTGTACAGAACTTGACCCTTTCTTTTATCTCAGCAACCCCTGCTGGAATTTTTCTGAAACTTTGTCAGATGTATTGTTTGGTCATGGGACATCCATCAACGTCAAAATGTCAGGGTCAAGGTCATAATTGTGCAGAACTTGACCTTTGTTAGGTAACTTAACCTCAAAACTTAAAACTTTCTTATATCTCAGCAACCCCTGCTTGAATTTTTCTGAAACTTTGTCAGATGTATTGTTTGGTCATGGGACATCCATCAACGTCCAACTTTTCAGGGCCAAGGTCATAATTGTGCCGAACTTGACCTTTGTTATATAACTTAATCTCAAAACTTAACCTTTCTTATATCTCAGCAGCCCTTGCTGGAATTTTTCTGAAACTTTGTCAGAGGTATTGTTTGGTCATGGGACATCCGTGTCAACATCAAAATGTTCAGGGTCGAGGTCATAATTGTGCAGAACTTAACCTTTGTTAGGTAACTTAACCTCAAAACTTAAACTTTCTTATATCTCGGCAACCCCTGCTGGAATCTTTCTGAAACTTTGTTAGATGTATTGTTAGGTCATTGGACATCCGTCAACGTCAAAATTGTCCGGGTTAAGTTCATTATTATGCAGAACTTGACCTTTGTAAGATAACTTAACCTCAAAACTTAACCTTAGTCCTATCTCAGCAACCCCTTATGGAATCTTTCTGAAATGTCAGATGTATTGTTTGGTCATGGGACATCCGTAAACATTTTAAGGTCAAGGTCATAATTTTACAGAACTTGACCTTTGTTAGGTAACTCAACCTTGGTATACCTCAGCAACCCCTGCTGGAAGTTTTCTGAACAACTTTGTCAGATGTATTGTTTAGTCATGGAACATCTGTCAACGTCAACATTTTCAAGGTCAAGGTCATAATTTTACAGAAATTCACCTTGTTTAGGTAACTTAACCTCAAAACTTAACCTTTATTATATCTCAGCAACCCCTGCTTGAATTTTTCTGAAACATTGTCAGATGTATTCTTTGGTCATGGGACATTTGTCAACGTCATAATTATCAGGGTCAAGGTCATAATTGTGCAGAACTTGACCCTTTCATATATCTCAGCAACCCCTGCTGGAATTTTTCTGAAACTTTGTCAGATGTATTGTTTGGTCATGGGACATCAATCAACGTCAAAACTTTTAGGGTCAAGGTCATAATTGTGCAGAACTTGACCTTTGTTAGGTAACTTAACCTCAAAACTTAAACCTTTTTATATCTCAGCAACCCCTGTTGGAATTCTTCTGAAACTTTGTCAGATGTATTGTTTGGTCATGGGACATCCATCAACGTCAAAATGTTCAGGGCCAAGGTCATAATTGTGCAGAACTTGACCTTTGTTAGGTAACTTAACCTCAAAACTTAAAACTTTCTTATATCTCAGCAACCCCTGCTGAAATTCTTCTGAAACATTGTCAGATGTATTGTTTGGTCATGGAACATCTGTCAACGTCAAAATTTTCAAAGTCAAGGTCATAATTTTACAGAAATTGACCTTTGTTAGGTAACTTGATCTTGGTTATATCTCGGCAACCCCTCCTGGAATTTTTCTGAAACTTTGTAAGATGTATTGTTTGTTCATGGGACATCTGACAACGTTAATATTTTCAAGGTCAGGGTCATTATTTTACAGAACTTCACCTTGTTTAGGTAACTTAACTTAAAAACTTAACATTTGTCATATCTTTGGTCATGGGACATCCGTCAACATCAAAATGTTCAAGGTCATAATTTTACAGAATTTAACCTAGGTTAGGTAACTTTACCTTGGTTATATCTCTGCAACCCCTGCTGGAATTTTTCTGAAAGTTTGTCAGATGTATTGTTTGGTCGTGGGACATCTGTCAATGTTAACATGTTCTATGTCAAGCTCATAATTTTGCACGGTGCATGTTACATTTAGCTTTTGAAAATATGTGTTGATAATTCAATTCAATATTTTCCAACAAGTATCAATTCGACAACTAAAAGCAATGTGCAATATATCAAACTTGAAACAATGTCATTTTATCATTATTCATAACACTTTGATGAGTAAATAAGAATACACAATTGCGTTTTTGCTCTGAAATATGTGTTTTTGTAAAATTTCAAAAGTGTTGCTTTGTCACCTAGTGTAATTATGTCAATTTTCGGCAAATATGACCTTCTTTTCAGTACAATAATATTTTCCCATGACGTATTTTAAAATTACTTTGTTGTTATTTTATGTGTTAAAACTTACATTTTATGTGTAAAAACTTACTATCATAATCATAGTGATTGCAATTATTTACAATTTAATGTAGTATTATTGATCACTCTTTACTTCATGCAGGGACGTAGATTGGAGGGATAGGTAACTAAACTGTATACTACAATATCACCCGTGCCATCATGTGTAGCAAGTAAAACTAAAAAACTATTCAAGATATGAATATAAAAAATAAAAAATCCAGGAAGTTTAAACATTCTTCTATTGCAGTAGATACAAATAGTTTAATTTACTACAGGTTTTGATAATATGTTATCCTTATAAAAAAATGTCAGTCTATTAATTTTTGAAAAAAAATAATATAATTCAGAAATCCCAATATCTGTGTCTTTTAAACCAGGCAATGTTCAAAATACAAAGAAATTCCAGTTGTTCATTGTATCTCTAACTTAAGTTGAAATGTTAAGCTTTAAGAATATGTATGTTTTGTTTATGTGCCAAATGTGACTTCAAAGTTTTATTTGCTACAAAATGTGAAAATTTTGACAATTTTATTTCTATGTGTGATATTTTAACCAGATAACAGGTGTACAAGTGGAGTTGCCTATCCCTCTTATCTATGTCCCTGCTTCATGTGTGAATAAATATATTAAGATATATACACATGTAGTGAGTTTATTATTTATCATGACATGTTGATAACAATGCACTGACAGACACTTACTTTTTCACATTTTATCAACTTTACTTTCGTTTTGCATAGTGATACCATTTAATATCTGATTTTCTTAGAAGGGCGAGACACCCTCAGCCCGAGGTCTTGTTATGTTTGTATTCGTAATTCCGTCAAGAATTTGTTGCGCTATTTTTATGGCGTATGAATTTGTTAGTAATTGTGTTCTCAGACATTTACATCACGTGACTTCAAAACTTCATCTGAAAGTATGGCAGCATTGCTTACACAATTATACCAATAAATATATTTAGTCAGAGCTTGATACAAGGTGCATTTTCCTTGTCCTAAAATCCTTATTTGAAACTCAATCCTATGTTGTGGTAGCTGAAAATAATCATCTCAGTGAAACATTTATTTTGAGTACCAACACCATAGGGGTTGTTTGAGTAGTAAAATATAGTGTTGGGAAAAAGACCAGGTTACTTGTACATTTGTAGACTTTCTTTAAACATATACACATTGATCATTTAGCTACATGTATATAGTTCATGTCAACGGACAGTGGAGGCTCCAGTGTGACCTTTAATATGTA
Organism: Serripes groenlandicus; assembly: GCA_031761405.1. NCBI lineage: Eukaryota > Metazoa > Mollusca > Bivalvia > Cardiida > Cardiidae > Serripes > Serripes groenlandicus. The sequence continues at coordinate 66,587,058 of JASEVX010000003.1, forward strand.
AAGACTCACCTGTGTGTTCACTTTATGCAAATGAACCAAGATCCAAACTCACCAAGTGCGGTTCAAACATATTTGCCAGTTCAAGTAACGTATACTGTTTGAAGCATAGTTATAATCGTTCGGTGTATTTCAGGTTTTCGCAAAGCGTATTTTTGAAATCAAACTCCCAGAGAGCAAGGATAAGAAAGTATTCGTTCGTCATCATATAACAATGCTTGTATCCGATTTAATATACCCGTTACGTAATTCTTTATTTTTAACGTGTGTAATATAACATGAGCGAATCACTTCATTCTTTTGTGATTAGTTAACAGTTTTTTTAAATATTGCATGTTGGGACTATTTTCTTACTGCGAAAACCGATTTTCTATTTGTGTTTTAGTCATGTGATTAAAAGAATCTGACATTCGTTGTCATTTCATAAAGTTGTATTAAACTCGTCCAAGAAATGTTTTATTAAGCTCACCATAGGATCGCTTAATAACACATTTCTTGAACTCGTTTAATACAATTATATATGAAATGACAACTCATGTCAGAACATATATATAGTTTACGTTTTGTTGTTGTTTTAATTATTACATGAGAGCTATGATAACTTTTATATTAATTTCATATCATTCATCCATACTGTTTAGAGCTGTTACAGATACGTTGTCGTGTTGACCGACCGATAGATTAATTCCGTGCTTAATACGGAATCTTTTAAATACATGTAGAAACCTTTTACTCCATTGTTATTTTGGACGCCTATACGTCATACTTGAATGTTATGAGGAAAGAGACAGATTGATCACAGTCAGCAATTTATGCTTTTTAATTACAATATGTTCAATGATATCTTTAAATATGTTTATATATAATTAAAGAATGTTCCTGCGAACACAATTCTAAAAATGTTTTTGCACACAATCGGTTCGAGCGTGTTAATCTGCAAATACTTATATATATGTATCACTTCTCATTTCGTTTCGGTTAAGTGCTCCTTCGTAGGATTGATATGCATTGAGCAGATTTTGCATTATTTGAATTGTACTGTTATTTTTCATGTCTTTCGTTTTCTTTGTAATTTTGGTTTATATATATATATATATATATGTATGCCCCTTCATTAATATGGAGGAATAAAGGATAGATTTTCTTTTTCCAAAACAGATCTTACACTTTCTATTCTGAAAAACTTTAATGAATGATGATGGTCTTCTCAAAAGTTTGTAATTTGTTCTTCATAAATCTCGTGACTTTCGTGTCAAATCCAACAATTGTGTTCATATCCAATGTATTTGATTAAGACCTCAATCTGTCATAGACAATAAGACCAGCCTAACAACGTGTATTAAAATTTGTAATTGCGTTCATATTCATTGTTTTTGGTTTCAGACCTCATTCTCTCACAGTAAATAAGACAAGTTTGACAACTTACATGAAAAAAAACACAATTGCGTTCATAATCGGGGATCAACCCCTATGCAGAGTCAATAATACACGTCATGAGTTTGTTTTGATAGCCTAACGCAAACAACAAATCTCCAACAGACGACTTTGAAAACATCAAGGCCAAATATGAAACGTCATGAGTTTGTTTTGATAGCCTAACGCAAACAACAAATCTCCAACAGACGACTTTGAAAACATCAAGGCCAAATATGAAACAATCTATAAATGAAAGATTAATAATTGAAAATAATTTAAAACAAAGTGTAATAAGGGACAAATGCTCATTATAAGCAATTTCTCCATTTGCCATAATGTTTTCAAAATTTCCATTTTAACACTTTAAATACAATAATTCAAGATGGCCACCATGATCAAATTTGTATAAAATTGAACACGGGTACAATACAAAAGTTGGAATTTAAAAAATCATAGTGGACAGATTTTGTTAATACTTTTCATTTCAACACCTTATAATAAGGGTTGTTGAATGAAACAAAAAAATCTATAGGTCGCGGTGCTAATTACAGAGATACTTCCTATTGAATTATCTCCCTTTATGTTTTTTTTTCATAAAATTAGCCCATGTAAAATACAAATTTTAATTAAATATCTCTTAGGGCAGTATTTTTTTAAAAACTTGTAATATGAATAACTGGTTATAAGGGCTCTTGAATGAAGCATAAAAACAACGGTTTCAGTGCTTACTAGTTAAACTTTACATTGGATTATCTCCCTTTATGATTATATTTTAATAATAGCCCAACAAAAAAATCAATTAAAAATGAAAAGCTTTCTAGTGGAGATTTTGTTTCAATATTTCTCATATCAATATGTTATTAAATGGGTTGTTGAATTAACTAAACACTGTTGGTTTTGTTTTTTCGATAAATTTCACATTGAATTATCTCCCTTTAAGAATTTTTTAAGGAAAAAATGCAAATTTGAAAATCTTATAGTCTATGCATATCATCAATACCTCTCACTGTCTCACATGAATTATGTTGAAATACACACATTCATTTCAACTTATTTTGACGCCTCTGCAGCAGACAGCCTTTGAAAACATTGCGACAAAAGCAGAAATTATAGCATATAATCATTATATGTGGGAAAAGGTTATGCAAATAAACCACTAGTTGCTGTACATATTACCAGGAACAATTTAACTGATGTATTTCACATTGGTTAAATAACAAACATAAAAAGTACACCTGTAGGAATAGAAGGCAACAGGTCAATACCAAATCCTCAATGACTCCCTTTCCCACATACAAACCTGCAGCAGAAATTCGGACAAAAATATGGAAAGTCTATGTTAATGAAGGTAGCATAGAAGAAAAGAGTTGAAAACATTGTTGCAAACATATTGCTCACTATATGCAAGTTATCCCTTTGTGACAATACGTTCAGAAGTCATCAAGTGCAAATGCCTCAAAATACTCTGCAAGTGGGAAAGGGTATTGCATTTCTGGAAAAATGAGATTTTGTATTATTTGTTACAAGCAAAACTTAATAAAAGCTGTGTTCAATGACGTATAGAAACAATTGGTTTTCTTCCGTATTACATACAAATTAAATTTTAGATTCTATCAGTGTTGTGAAGTGAAAACATAACCCACTAAACTGTCAAACATACAAGGTTACTACAGCAGAAGACTATAAAAACATATCTAGACAAAAATATATATATGATGTGGCATCTGATCTTTTTCAAATCAAAACATCTTATGTCATGCTCAGACTAACATTGGTGGTAATCAACTATATTGTGAGGTTATCAGTTCTAGACACAGAGAAAGTATCATCAATCTTTCATTAATTTTTTTTAAATATAACTTTTGGGGAGACTGCGTAGATATTACCATTACTCATAATAACAAAGTGAAAGTCTAAAACACTGACAAATTGAGTAGACCAAGATCAGAAGACAATATTGCTCTAAACTGGGTATGCACAATGTACTCTAAAAATGTATCAGTTCATACTCCTAGTGTCAACATATTTCAAAATTCATACATCAACCTTCAACAACAAATAATATGGTTTCTGTTTATGATTGGGGTTTTATGCCATTTCAACAGTAGTTCAGTTATAACCTAGCAACAGTTTGCTAATACATAATACAATTTCATTAGTTAGGCTATGAAAACGTGCCTTGCCTACAGGCAATCCCCCATGACCTGCTGTGGGCACAAAACAAAACTGCCTTTTTAAAGCAGCATAGCAGCAGTTCTAGTTATTCGCTCATGCGAGCAATCAGAACTGCCGCAGGGCTGTTTCCTTGATGCGGTATTTTCATTTGTTAACTTTTCATAATAAACACATTAGAGAAATGAATTACAGACCTGCCAATGCATAAGTGATTGTATCATATATCCAGTTACCACTTGAAAACATAACTCTCTACAATAAACATCAGTCTGAGTATGCATATGATCTGATCAATCAGATCAAGTTGCACAGAGGTGTAGGTTGGTCTGAATCTATGCTAGTCACAAAGACCTTTAGTCTGGTTCTCACAGAATGACACTCAAATATGCTATTGAAACTGTTCCATGTTGTGCATATAGAAATACAGCAAACAGTGTCTGTACATATCCATTGGCAAAAAGTGAAGACCCAGATTAGTGAAACATGCAGGTTCACAACATAGGAACAAATTCCAGTTTTATGTTATTCAAAATGAACATTTCTTCTGCAAAGTTACTCACAATGTTTATCTGTGGAGCATTACAAGCATGGGTGTACTATTTTAAAAGCTGAATGATAGAATAGTTAAAATAATGTCATGTAAACAAAAACATATCTTGGGAAAGTTTGTTCAAAAAAAATTATTATGAGCAAGATGTCAAAGTGCATACATCAACCTTAAAATAAACATACAATGATTCTATTTATAACTGAGATTTACACCATTTCAACAGTATAAATTTCAGTTATATCCCAGCACAGTTCACTTATACATGATACATGGTTTTTGTGGCGATTGGTTGACAATCGCCACAGTGCTACCAAAACAACAACAACGAAAAAAAAATTATATAGTCGTATTTGAACAATCGGTTGGATATTTCTGCAAAGGCAATTTACTCACTTCCGTTAAACCGCCATATAAATATATAGTTCCATCAGTGATGCAGGCACACGATTAATAATGATAATGTTAGTGCTACTTTGATACCGGATTGGTACTAATATTTGAGATTTATCGAGAAAATATCTAAATAGAGTTAAACTATTTACATATTATCTTTCTTCATGTTTGGGCAGATAATAAATATCATCGGGCGTCTTGGGTACGCTATGCAGAGTATCATGATACTCCTGTGCCTCGTTTTATTTTTACTGTAGTCAACCGTAACCTTTTGACCTTTAACCTGATTCGGCAGGAGTTGGTTGTACTCTGATTATCTTCGTCATGATTTGGCAGATAATAAATATCATTGCGCGTTCTGCCTTGCAAATAACGACAACTCTGGTGATACTCAAATCTGGAAATTCCAAAAGGTTCTATAAATAGCTCGCGAGACCAAAAACCAGAAAAGCTTGTAAATCTCAATATTATAAACGCTTTATTTTGTACTTGTTTAAATATATGAAAGCGTCTAGATAATAAGACAAAGGTTTAAAGGACACACGATGGCAGTGTGTACACACGTTATGTATACACGTCTGCACGTTCTAGAGTCAATTAGCAATCAATGCTGACAGTGTAGCCTAATTGAGTTTGAAGATCTAGCATTATAATATATGCCTATATTTTCATAAATTAAACAGTTTGGCAAATAGTGAAATTGTGCTTTTGGAGCATGTTTTGTGTTTGTTTTTGCACTCACATTATTCGAAGCAGTTTAACAACCTCAGAGACATATAAATACACTGTGACAACCCTCAATCATGCAATGTGAAGGGACTAAATTGAACAGACCTGTTTAATATCGGACATAATTGAAACAAACACCAAACTAATGGATACTGTTTTCTCTCCTTTCTTTAGTCATTTCTAAAGTGTAAAATATATTTTATCTTAATATGGCCTAACGACCTGGTGATAAACATGTGATTACCCAAACAATTTAGATTACAAATAGTCATTCTAATGAGCTAAAACGGTAGTCTATCGAATACCAACTAGATTTTTCATAACTTTGGAATGGCCTAATTTTGAACACATCATGACCAATTTCAGAACGTAACTAAATAATCACCAAGACAACATTCTGGCAAACTAACATTATTCTACTGTCAAAAGATGCAGGGTTGATACATTCTCAAATATACCCGCACCAGAGTCATCGCAAGCCCTACACCGATATACTGCTTGTTACTTTGCAGGATTTTCCATACGATCGCCACTACAGTGCCATTGGCGCTTTGATTCAAATCAGTACTAGGTTAAGAAAATGTACCTAGCCCACATGCACACCACCATGATCTGCTGTGAGCGAGCAAAAAGGCTGACACACCTAGTTCTACCAGATAAGAGGCATGTTAACCCTTTCCCACATACAACAAATCAGCAGCAGATTTGTTTTTGATAACATTTGGGTAAATAACATAGAAAGTCTCTATAAATGTAGATATGCTTACTGAAAACAGTTGAAAACATTGTGACAAAAGAATAAATTGCTCAATTTGAACAATTTTTCCTTTTATCACGATGTTTTCAAAAGTCGACTACTGCAGAAGCATAAGAAAACCATCCTGATCTTAAAACAGACTCAAGATAGTCGAACAAAGGGAAACAATTAGAACAGGTTGATAGGCTCTGCTTTCCAAATGAGATTGGGACAGTTTGATTTAAAGATCTAGCAAGCGCATATGGATGACACTTATTCTGCATTACAGCCTAACTAAATCACTTTTGAAAATACTTCTTGACTTGAGAAGTTAAAGAGTTTTTTCAGTAAATTATACAACTGGTTTCCTTCATGTTTTTCTTATGGTTTATATATGACAATCTGTGTATAAAATGGGAAACCGTTTCTTGAATTTTCACCATGGTTGATGCATCGTCATCCAAAATTATGACACAGACATTCACATTCCTATCTCGAGCACAAGACAGCGCGCCACATCTGGTTCAAAAGCTTTAGAACTACCATGCTAGTTTCTTCAACACTGATGGATGGGCATTGATTCACCTTTATTTTCGAGGAAAGCTACATTGTCTACAGTCTTTATATCTAAGTCCAAATGCAACACATTTTTCTGACTTGTTCCCCACTAGAATGGCTATTATAGCCCCATACCGATCCACCCTTCTGCGAACCCATGTCAATATTTGATTTGAATATATGGAGTCTTGTCTACAGTACAATGTGTTTATATGTCTCTCAATCTATTAAGTTAATTCAGAAGAGAAGAATTTTAAATTAATTTCAATTAAATAATTTATGACTATGATAGAATATTTTGTGTGTACGTTTTATTTCTAAAGTATTTTTTCTTAACCCAAATTGGGGCCCCATTCACAATCAAAAGATACCTCTTTTTTTCACAAAAGTAGGCCTAAATTTCACAAAAGCTGACTTTCATCACATTTTACATGTCACTAATTTCATAATTGAAAGAGTCCTGGTCACAAAACAGCGTAAAAACCACACTGATTTCTAAAGGCTTTGTTTTATTTGGGTATTATGCTGTTTTCAACATTATATTCAGTTATATCACAGCGACGGTTTACTCATTCATAAATCCTTGGTAAAATTCCATGCAATTTAACTGAATGTGTTCAATTTGCTAATATATCAAAATAAAAATCAGTTAAATGACTGTCAGACGAACCATGTAGCCATGTCTGGTTTCAGGAGAAGTATTTATTTAAGATATCCTTCCCGGCATGCTTTCATTCGAAAAGATTGCGATTGCTTTCGCTTTCTGCATGTTTAGAAGATACAAATATGCCACTCTTTAGCCTAGCTTGCGCGGAAATAATGATTTTTCACCGAAGTTATACCTTGTTGATATCGTGTTCCGGATATTGACAATTTCACAATTTATTTGAGCGCAATGAACATATAAGAGCAAAGCACCAAAATGAATCGGAAAGGACATGCGCAAAAATGATGCGAAGTAACACCCCGACGATATGCCTTTAAACAAGCTAAATGTCCGAATTTCAATTTGGTTTGTTGGTACTCCGTGTTCGGGCTCGGATCCAGTGCGTTCCCAAACTTCTCCACATTTGCCCACTATGTAGATAACATGTTCCACGATCTTGGTGCGAAGAGGATATTTAAAATGATGGAAGGAGATGAGTTCTGCGGACAGGAGGAGTCCTTCAGTATCTTGGAAAAGGATATATACAAAGTAAGGAAAGTTACGTCAGTTCCGTATCTGGGCCAATGATAGATATAATGTAGGGAACATTATGTCACTTCCGTATCTAGGCCAATGATAGATATAATGTAGGGAACATTAGGTCTCTTCCGTATCTGGGCCAATGATAGATATAATGTAGGGAACATTATGTCACTTCCGTATCTAGGGCCAATGATAGATATAATGTAGGGAACATTAGGTCACTTCCGTATCTGGGCCAATGATATATATAATGTAGGGAACATTATGTCACTTCCGTATCTAGGCCAATGATAGATATAATGTAGGGAACATTAAGTCACTTCCGTATATAGGCCAATGATAGATATAATGTAGGGAACATAAGGTCACTTCCGTATCTGGGCCAATGATAGATATAATGTAGGGAACATTATGTCACTTCCGTATCTCGGCCAATGATAGATATAATGTAGGGAACATTAGGTCACTTCCGTATATAAGCCAATGATAGATATAATGTAGGGAACATTAGGTCACTTCCATATCTAGGCAAATGATATGGACAAAGTAACGAACATTACAACATTTCCGTATCAGGGCCAAGGATAAATAAAAGGTTAAGAACATTATGTCACTTCCGTATCTGGGCCAAGGATATGGTAACAGTAAGTAACATTGTGTCACTTCCGTCTTTGGGCCAAGGATATATGTACAATGTAAAATATTACGTCACTTCCGTATCTGGGCGAAGGATATATACAAGATAATAAACATTATGTCACTTCCGTAACTGGGCCAAGGATATGGACATGGTAAATAACATTAGGTCACGTCCGTATCTGGGTCAAGGATCTGTTTAAGAATAGTTCCCACTTTAAAATAATGCCGAGATATTAAATACATGAAATAATGATAACATGTTCACAACAGAATCGACTATGATCAATATGAGTTCATGATAAACGGCATATAATTACTATAATTGACAACAATGATTATCAAAATTGATCATTAAGAGCGGTTCCCCTTTTTGTCACAATGAATTCATAATACATCTGCTACAGATGCGACAGAACGCGCATGTATGTCGGAAAGGGTTGATTAATCATGACTGGTTTATATCTAGGCGGCATGTGATACCTTCTGTGTTTGGGAAAATACTATAGTTGAAGGAGTCCTAGCAGGGGCTGCATGAAAACTTCTGCAAGCCAGAACAATTTCGCTTAACTCCAGCACATGGGGAAAAAGAATTGGACATCATTGAAAGTAAATCCTGAATTATTAGTGTAGTTGAGACATGCTCCGTAAAACCAGCTTTCACCTAATAATCCAAGTGAAGAAAATAAACCGACATGTCGATCAGTGCTAAGGATTCAAATAGTTACTGCATTACAAAAGTTTCTTGAAACTTTCTATGCCTTAATGGCGAATAGTGCGGATTTAAATCAGACCGCGCAGATAGGCTAGGCTGTCTGACACTTATCTACACTGAACGCAAATGCCTTTCGGTTTGTTTTCCCAGAGCGTAGCCCAATTGGTATTTTCAAAGTAGCCATAATTTTGCAATGTTTAAGTATCGTCAGACCGCCTCGGTGGTATAGTGGTAGAGCGTCCGCCCCGGTTGTGGTTCGATGCCCGACAGTGGCATACCAGAGACTTGGAAATTGGTAGTTATGGCTGCCCAGGCTCAAGATTGTTTGGTTAGCATTATGAATGACTCACTGTTGTCAGGAAAAATGGATCAATAGTACTGGTATCTTACCAAGGAAACGCCGTGATATAATTGAAATTATTCAAACAAATCATGACATCTCCTGTTAATTTAAATGTGTTCCAAGATTATTTATTGCGAACCTTACTCGGTATTTTATGGTAATGATGTTCAATATCATTAAATACTTTCATTATTTATGTTGTTGTTATATTCATCCAATACCTAAAGTATCCGTAATCAGGTAGCAAAAGGTTCATTTTGAGTTCAAATGTATATTCTTTCACATAAATCAATCTCACTTACTATTTCCTATTTAATACCAACCGTCACGTGTTAATACGATGTGGAATAATGAGATAATATATAACGTCTTACAATGACTGTCATAATGTTGTTTTCCTCGATATTCCAAACTGAACTAAACTCAATTCTTTAAACGAATCAAAAAAAATACTGTAATTCTGCATTACTCAACTTTATATTGAAATGGATTGCTTGGAACCGAAATAAAAATACATTTGAAGATCTCTTTGCATACTCTATCTGCTGGACTACTTATTATAACTGTCATGTTTGTTTCAGGTTTATCGCATGTCCATAACAAGAATGTCCTCCCATCCAAGTTTATTTCACGGACACAATTGCGAACGTCGGATTCTGAGTAAGATATTTTTATCACAATTTCCCTGATACGGGCGACTTTAACTCTTTCCCACATATATCAAATCTGTGGCAGACTTATTTAAAACATCTTGACCAATATATGGAAAATCTCAATAAATGAAAGAATTAGTATTGATAAGAGTTGAAAGCCTTGTGGCAAAAAGGAAAATTGCTCATTATGAGCAATTTTCTCTTTTGTCACAATAATTTCGAAAGTCGTCTGCTTCAGAGGCTTCAGATCGCGTATGTATTTGGGAAAGGAATTAGCGTCTCTTAAACTGATATCTTTGTAACAGACAAAGTTTGAACATACAAAGTTGATCATGATAGAACTTGGTGTCCCTCCTCGGCTATTTACCGAAATTAACTTTTCGGGAATAATTACCATGCCATTTTGGAGTATTCTTTCTTAAATTTATTGTTTGCATTTGGATCTAGGTATAAGATTTTCCAAACAGAAAACAAAGTCTGTACATTCATACATACTGTGAGTTATCGTCAAGCGGCATCAAATGCCAATGAAGTTTTTGCTTATTGTCAAAAATGTTAACCAAATTTAAATTATGACGTACATATGACGTTATTAATAGTAATCAGGGAGGTCAAAATGATCCTAAATCGATTAACTGAGTGAAATAAAGCAGCTTATAGGTAAATGGATTTTGTAATAAGGCATTAACTATTTGGACACTTTGAAAAAGGACCACCAAATGAACATTCCTGTAAGGTTTAGTTGATGTCAGTGCAATGGTTTAGAAGGAGATGTTTAAAGTTCAGTTTACATACTTTCTGATGCCGCCTAGCGGTTTTTCCTTTTCAATCAACCAATATGGCTTGAAATAATTATGTAGAGGGTCACTTAATGAACATTTCTGTTGAAATATCATGAGATCAGACAAGAACTTTCATAAAAATTATATAGGTTTTTTGCACTTTGCCCTTTTTCTGATGCTAACGAGCTATCATATCTTTCAACCAATCACTTTTTGTAGAGGGTTACCAAAGAACATTTTCTATTAAATTATGTTGGAATCTCACAAATGGATTTAGGGGAGAAGAATTTTAAAGAAGCCGCAACAACCATGGAAGTTCTCCTCAGAATTTAAATATTTGAATACATTTGAAAGAAAACCAGCACTACATTAACATTCCGGTGAAGTCTGGTTGACATTAGTTGTGTGGTTTAGGAGATGAGGTTATTTACCGACAGAGGACGGGCAGAGAACGATCAGTACGTAACCCGAATAATCTATAGACCAGTAGCTCCGTTTGACATTTTTGACAAATTTATTCAAAGAACTGAAAGTATCCACATTCAATTTTATTCAAAGAATTTTATGTCACATTGAATATTGTAAACGTTTACGTATCATTTAGATAATGTAGAAAAAACACAAACTATACCATTGTCCAATTGTCTAGTTTGAGAGAATCAATATCGTTCATCTATTTATCAATCTTAAGGGTTTTAATTAATAAGCTAATTAAGGATTAATATTTATAACTGCATTTCTTCGCCTAAAGCGTATTATTCCTGATAGAAGTCGATGTATTATAGTAATAAATCACACGAACGCGAAACGTGGTTGCTCTTAAGTCGGATTCCATTCCAAAATAATATAAATCTTGCAGACTGTTTCTGATGTTACCACTAAGGACTTGGTAACTAATTTAAAACTAACATTACGTACTAAAACACATATGGACTACCACTATTTCAGCTAAAGTAAACATATAGCATTACCATTTTAGTTGGGATTATCCAATCGAAACAATTTGTCAGGGCTAAATTGAGATTACGGTTCAGTCGAGTTGAACCGATTTTAGCCAAATGTTCTAAAATCGAGTACCAGGTGGGCGCGTGAATCATTTAGGTTGTTTTCAAACTATTGAATCCAGGAAACATATGAGCCATTTCACGAGGCAACCAACATTGTGGACTCAGCGTAAAGTATCGATCCGGAACACCATAAGCACGCCGCGTAGGCTAACCCGGACAGACACGTTTCGCCTGCTGTGGATTTTCTGTTTCAGAAATCATTACGCTTTACCTTTATCCACATTACACGGAATGTGTCGGATTAATATGTGCGGACTGCGCAGGCTGTTATGTGTTTATACATTACGAAGAGTCGATACTATTGTTTTTCTTCTGGAACGGCTCAATTATATAGAAATATAATTCCGTATATATGACTTTAAACAGCATTTACGTGCGTTTGGGATCAATATCAGCCAGCATAGTCTACGTTATTCTAGAATATAACGGCCACTATTGTTAGTATCACATGTATAAGTTCTCTTCAAAGACTAAAACAGTAATTTGTAAATATTTTTGAAAACTAAATGATAATGTTACAAGTTGCATACATAATGCGATATAAGGGCTAAGTTTACACTATAAATGATCGAAAATCGAGTACCAGGTGGGCGCGTGAATCATTTAGGTTGTTTTCAAACTATTGAATCCAGGAAACATATGAGCCATGTCACGAGGCAACCAACATTGTGGACTCAGCGTAAAGTATCGATCCGGAACACCATAAGCATGCCGCGTAGGCTAACCCGGACAGACACGTTTCGCCTCCTGTGGATTTTCTGTTTCAGAAATCATTACGCTTTACCTTTATCCACATTACACGGAATGTGTCGGATTAATATGTGCGGACTGCGCAGGCTGTTATGTGTTTATACATTACGAAGAGTCGATACTATTGTTTTTCTCCTGGAACGGCTCAATTATATAGAAATATAATTCCGTATATATGACTTTAAACAGCATTTACGTGCGTTTGGGATCAATATCAGCCAACATAGTCTACGTTATTCTAGAATATAACGGCCACTATTGTTAGTATCACATGTATAAGTTCTCTTCAAAGACTAAAACAGTAATTTGTAAATATTTTTGAAAACTAAATGATAATGTTACAAGTTGCATACATAATGCGATATAAGGGCTAAGTTTACACTATAAATGATCGAAAATCTTCTTGAATGTTGTTCCCAAGCGCCATATCAATTTCGTTGTCGAGATCGACAAATCTGCTTAAATGCTGTTTCCCAGCGACATATCAGTTTTATTGTTTTACTTTCAGTCGCCAGACGATACTGGTACAGTTAGACACAACTAACAGTTCTTCCGAGTTACAATACCAGCCCGGAGACCACGTGGCAATCTTCCCGGAAAACTCCTCCAATCTCGTGAATGCAATATTGATGCGTCTACATAACACTCCGTTACCTGAACAACTCATCAAAATTGAGGTGCTTAGTGAACGATCCACTCCACTAGGTATGCTACGAGGTTTGATCCTTTCTCACTTGCAACACATTTGGAACTGGGCGAGCGGGGTTTAATCCCCAGTCGCAGCGGTCATTTGGAAAAGCTTTTCCGAACCTATATCTAGTTTGTTTACTCAGGGATCATGAATAAGTGAAATGTCGCCTTAATTTATCTGAAATAACTAATTAAAATAGAGTTGCGTAATGAACGATCCACTCCGATGCAAACCATCTGGACCGGTTTTGCTGGTTTTAAGTCCCAGTCGCGGTGGTCATGATGGAGTGCCAATGTGAAGGGCATTTCCTAACGTAGTACTGGTTTGTTTACCCAGCGGTCATGATAGAGTGCCACTGGGAAGAGCATTTCCTAACGTAGTACTTGTGTGTTTACCCAGCGGTCATGATAGAGTGCCACTGGGAAGAGCATTTCCTAACGTAGTACCGGTTTGTTTACCCAGCGGTCATGATAGAGTGCCACTGGGAAGAGCATTTCCTAACGTAGTACCGGTTTGTTTACCCAGCGGTCATGATGGAGTGCCACTGGGAAGAGCATTTCCTAACGTAGTACCGGTTTGTTTACCCAGTGATCATGAGTAAGGGAACTGTCGCCGTGATATATCTGAACTGACTCATTGAAATAGAGTTGCTTAGTGAACTATCCACTTCAATAGGGTAGGTCACGGGGTTCAACCCCCTTCTCTCACATACAATAAATATGCCGCCTACAACTTTGAACACATCTTTCAAATGTGTAAAATCTCTGTAAATGAAAGTATAATATTTGAAAAACAAGTTGAAAACATTGTTGTGGCAAAAGAGGAAATTATTCTTCATGAACTGTAAGAAAGCTGGAAACGTCGTACACCCTTAATAAAAGAAAAACAAACACCGTACAATTATCAAATGAACGATAATCAGAGATGCGTATCAATTCTAGCACTGGCATGTCAAATAATCAATACAATACATACTTGTATTTATAAAATGGCATTTCAATGAGAATGAAATGCATGGCACGGTTTATATTGTTTTAGGAACGTAAAAGACGTGAGAGCAATACAGTGGTATATCCTTCCGTTCAACCTTCAAAGACAGCGTTTTCAGGTATATACCAGTATGTACGTTTAAGACTGAGATCAATGAACAAGATATACATTACTTGGTTTGTACTTTTGTCAAAAACGTGGGAGATTTATAATCGTTTATCATTGTGTACATTAATGAACAATGAATGAACAAAATACGTTGTAATATTAATATCATTTTAGGAACGTCAAAAACATTGGAGCAGACGCTGCTTAAATTATTCGCCTCGCAGGCTACAAAAGAGTGTGACCGAGAAAGCTTGGAAAATCTAGCTAATGTAAGTATGGATATGGTCTGTTAATGAAAATGCTTGACAAAGTTAATCTGATTTGAAATTTGTGCACCGTTCATACCACCGCATGTTATTTTATATATACATATCTTAATTTTAATGAAACTGCAATACACGTCATCAAAATATAAATATTTGGGCAGTGTTCCTGGAAAGCAAATTTTATGTAATTATTACAGGTGTGCGAACAAATATGTCCGTGCTAGCAATCTTAATTTCTAGATGAAAACTGCTTTACGAGCAGTGCAGATCCAGATAAGACTGCGCTGGATGATCTACGTCAATTCATGGTTGGTTTTCATAGAACGCCGATCATTCGCACACAAATCTGGACCGTGAACTAAAGTTCGAGGTCAAATGATGGGACATACTAGCAGGCGCGTAGCTAGGCTTACGCACGTACGCACGTACGCAGGTGCGTAAGAAATATTTTGAGAGTTACAAAAATGAAAATTAAACAAATGCGAAAAATGCAATAAAAACTGGACCCTAAGTAGGGTAAGGCTGAAAACGGACAAATCAGAACAATTCATACATTATCAAATTGTCACATGAATACTCTATATTTATTGATAATATTAGATGTCCTATATAGTTTGTATACAGTCATATATTATTGTAACTGGAACGGGGTATAGTTTTAAATATCACTTCTAAGTTTTAAATATCACTTCTACGGCCTTGTCTTAGAAGCCGGCTTTTATAGCGACGTTGGTAGAGTGGTTGACCGTTTTCTAAAGTTAAGCAGCGTACATCGCGGTTAGTGCCTGGATGGGTGACCAGTGATGGCTTAACGCCGGTACACATTACAAATGGTGGCAGCGGTGGAATTTTTGGGTCGATATAACCATTATTACATTAAGTGCAAAACACATGCGCATTCGCTTGAAGCGGCTGAACATTTCACTGCAGTTATGTCTGGAATTAAGAAAAGCATTGCCCAATCAGTTTCCTTTGTCAATGATGTCCGAGTTAGCAAGAACATACATGTATTACAAGGCATAATTATTTGGGTTTATGACAGACGAAGCCACTAACGCGTCTACTATAGAGCAAGTGGCACTCTGTTTGAGGTACTTCAACCATACAACCAAGTCGGTTAGGCTACGATGGACCATTCAACATGTACGAAATGTTCCAGATAATTCCCGACGCAGTGTACAACCACTGCTAAAGCTCACTGTCTAAGCCTTGCTATATCATGCGCCCGAAGAGCCACTTGCCAGAAACATAAAGACCGTTCAAAAAGTGGCGTTCCTGTTTTACTTCTCGGACAAACGGTTGTTGCGTTATCATGAAATTTAGTAAGAATAAAACACATGAAAAATCGGACTTATTTACAGTCGCACTTAACACTTTCAAATGCTCGTATACGACGGTCGTTGACAGCTTAGATGACATCTTCCTTAACTATGGTGATGCCAAAGCCGGGGCATATGAACTGCGATCACTCAGTTTCGTTTCTTCGAGGTTTCACTTTTGTTGAAGTGCCAGTCAATGTTGGTAAAAATAATTTCCGAATGCTGCAAACGTTTTAAGGGTATTTTGTGTATATGTGCCGTACATAAGGGTATCAAGTAGGCTCATTTAGATATTGTGAAGTATACGCCAGAAGTCACCTGAGCCCATATAAATGAATTTTTTTCCCCGGAGGAGCATGCCCCCGGACCCCCCTAGAATAGTGCGTAGTCCACAAATTAACCCAGCTACGCGCCTGACTAGGAGCGACATACAGCGTTATTAAAAAACGTGTTCAGAACTTGCTTCGCAATCCATGTAAAATAACAAAAAACGTACACCATGTTAACAATCAAACAACGTATCTAAACAATTGCGGGAAAGTATAAATTACCCTTGCTGATGTTAAAGCGTACTATGCTTACATCTGACAATTAATATTAACCTGATTGGATTTACTATATAATAATTAAATATATCATCTAACAATAATGTTTTTTGTAAAAATGGTTGCAAAAAAAACGAGTTCGAAGTTCCAAGAAGGTCATGCATAGATGTTGTTTGTCTGTTTAAATGGTGATTTTCTCGCAGTTTTCAACAGTATTTCAGTTATATCACAGCATTGTTTATCAAATTACCAGTATAATTGGTATTTTCATCCTGACACCAGAGCATCGGTCGTATAGCTGTCCCCTCTTTCATTAACACATAGGAGGGAAGCCACTATTAATTTAGTGTAGACATTGTTTGTAAATATCGACAGTTGTGGTCTGCTATATTTCTTCACAAAGTTATATATATTGTCTTACACACCAATTTGTTGGTCTTTTCCAAGGTGTTTTTTATAAATTCTTCATAATCAAATAAGTTAGACGAGTGATTAAGATAATTTGATGCAATATAAATAATTTTTAAAAAATGTATTTATCTCGGCTCAACATATTAACTCTGTTGTGAAAATATCGTTATTTGTAGTCCTATGTTGGTTCAGAAAAATAACTATTAAGTGATATATTGACTGGCCCGGAGGTCTAGTGGTTAACACACTGGACTGTTAATCCTCGGGTTTATCAATGCTATACACTGAGCACGTTAAAGAACCAATGTGTCTTTATGAAAAGAGCTTAGTTAATGCACCCGGTCTCCCTTGTACCTAACTCTCGTCTCTTATACACGCTTTAGTGTACACTATCAAAAGGGCCTTTAGAAGCTAAACAGTTTATGCTAAATCAGAGCAATTGGTCTTTAAGACGGCGAATTAAAATAGGTATATTTGACTAAGAAAAATACGTTGTCAAATATGGTAATGTGGCATCGTTATTATTTTAAGTTATGATATGAAGGCATTCAAGCGTGGTAGTTTGGCGTCATTCACCCGATATTTATAAATTATGTTCACGTGAAAAGTGTCAATTAATTATCGAAAACAATTTAATATGTTAAATTTGTGTTGGTGATTAATTTATAAAACGTATTGGTATATAATAAAAGGTAATCGATGCTGCAGTAGAGTTACGTTCCTTTTATTTTGTTACTCGGAGCATGGGAACATTGACATATGAAAACATCTTTTCAACGCGCCGAGTAGTATATTACAAAGTCACGTATCGTATCTGCAACAAAGTGTTTCAAAATTATTTTTGATATAACTATTTGCTCGATCTGGTACAGCTGACAATATCATGGAATAGTATGCCTTAATAGTCTCTATTTACTACTTTGTCTCAAACTTAAAGATTTACTTTTTGTTTCAAAAACAAAATTAACATTCTTAATCCGAATAGTTCATTTATGAATAGTCTCAAATGACGTATCAGTTAATGCATAATCTTCGAACTTACATAGTCTATAGATACCACCGCTTTCTCGTTACCTATTTCGTGCATGTCACAATACATGATCAGGGTTAATCAGGGGGTGAAATTGATTCTCATTTCTTTCTGTTCAAACAAAATATAAATAATAACGTTCGGAATCGTCACACGTTCAATATACAAATATTGTCAGTTTAAAACTTCCAAATAGTTTAGCCATTATCAAATGTTTACTTATAGGACCCGCATCTGTATGAAGAATGGAAACACGAGAAGCAGCCTAACATCGTCCAGGTGATGGACGAGTTCCCGTCCTTGAGAATAGCACCCTCTCTCTTACTGTCCCAGCTACCACTGCTGCAGTCCAGATACTACAGTATCAGCTCATCGCTTATGTCCAGTCCCGGGGAAGTACATGTTACGGTTGCTGTCGTCAGCTTCCGGTCCCAAGGAGATACAGGAACGTTGCACGATGGGGGTTTGTTCAACTTGGTTAAACAGACTCGAAGAGGGATCTACGGTACCATGCCTTGTTAGACAGTAAGTATCTAATGCCCATTCGTGAGCTTAATATCTCGTATAACTGTCTATTAAACTATAAGTAATGGTAAGGTATAGTTGAAGTTTAAAACCAAGCGCCATCAAACTTCGCAAAAGGAGATAACTATTTGAATAACTTACCTTTTGCGACTCGATTTAGAATGCGATCACGTTCTTAAGCAGTAACAATCAGTTATTCAATTGGCATAACTTCCAATAGTTTGAGTACCAGTATACGTTTCAAAATACTCATTGCAACAGTGACAAAGTTACTGTTCTAAATCTAAAATTCTTAAAATTGACGTCTTTAAAAAATGTCTTACAACGTTTGTGCATTCCTAGTTTTTAACGTCAGGGTATATAAGTAGTTTTAGTTCGTGCTACGTATGAAGGGCCAAATCACATGCTAAGCGTTTATGCCGGGGAATCTGTCGACCAGCGAAGGTTCAAACTATTCTGCGCCTCCACCAAGACTAAAAGAATCTGTGTCTGTCTGCATATCGTCGTACACACTTCATGTATGGTTATGACACATACTCAAATGTAGGGATTTGATCCCAGGCCGAGTCATTCCATAAACATTAAACATGGTAATTTGCGCTCGGAATTGTGTTGTTAACACTGCGACTATCTCGCCGCTAGTGTCAGAATAAATAAGCTAGAAGTACTGGAAATCTTCGTGATATAACTGAATAATTGTTAAAAGCGGCTTAAAACAACATACAAACCAAAACAAACAAACACATACGCGAATATGAAATTTGTTTTTAAATGACATTCATGAAAAAGTTCCAATGATACAGATATCAATTGCACAGATAAAGCTATTTTCTAGTTCAAATTGCATTACTGTTGTTGAAACTGCGCAACTCGCCACCTATCAATTCACTGTCCCCTTCGTTGTTAATGATGTAACAAAGGAACGCATAAATAGGAGTATACTATTCTCCCACAATATGTTAATGTCTCTCTTATGATCAAACCAAACCCTATGATGTGGGTACTCAACAGAATCGTTTCTTTGAGACGATTCTATTAAGACCGCACATCATAGCATAAGTGAATCAAATAAGGATGCAAGACGCCTAGAGCTCTGGTGTACTTATTAAATGTAATCGTCCTTATCGTTTCCAGTGCTGCGTCATTCCACATGCCTGACGATAAAACCAGACCCATGATACTGGTAGGACCTGGTACTGGTATAGCACCATTCAGAAGCTTTTGGCATCAGCGTAATATTGATATAGAAATGATGCAGCCCCCATCTCGTAAGTATTGTACCTTCATCATCATCATTGTCGTTATCATGAACAAGTTTCGTCTTCGTCTTTATTATCTACTTCGTTCCTTAGAGAGCGGGAGACCAGGATTCGAATCCTTGTCGATTCATGCTTAAGACTTTTGAAATGGTAGGAAGGGCTTCACTTGTTTGCGCTCGGGGTAGTGGGTCGATACATAATGCCAGTTGTATTGTTAAATTAGCCAGAAACTCGTTTCATTTTCTTTTTCCTCATGTTAAATGTTTTTCTTCAGCATATTGTATAGTTTATTTTTTTAATATTCAGTGTGGTCCCACCTGATTCTCATGAAAACTTGTTTAGTTTGACGCCTAATATATGAGTATATGTAAGATGAGATAGTTTGATGTTTGAAAGATGTTTTTATAATTTCGACAGTAGATCATGACGTTTTATTAGAACTGGTTCTGCCCGTACGGCAGAATTTATGACGATGTATTACAGCTCCATGTAAATCAGTGAATGTATGTATAGTGTTTTATGGCGCATCGACAGCTTATGTCATTTAACGCTCATATAAAATAAATTAAGACGGGTTTTTGTCGCCCAGATATGACATAATTAATTGTTTTCCTATTTGGAATTTTCCATTTGGCATTTACAATTAAAATGCCCATATTCGCTCAACCTACTCTTGTGTTTTGTTTCCTTTTATGTCATACTAGTCCAACCGCTCCATTTTTCAAGTTCATTTCATCACTAACTACTTTCTAACTAACCCGTAGGTCATGTAGAATTGTGTTCCTTTTTGAGAATTATACAGTGTTCATGTTTTTCATTTTCAAATTACTTTATAATTATGTTGACATACAAACAACATTTGGTCGTCAACCAGTTACTTTGTCCATGTGCCTACTGCATTCACCTGTCACATTTCTTCTCAGCAGATATCTGTTGATCAGTCATGAGTAACTGCGGCTTTTTGTCGCACAGATATGACATAATTAATTGTTTTCTTATATAGAAAGTTATATGCCCATTTCCAACCGCTCCTGGGTCCTATGTCGTCTCCTTTGTTAACAGAACTGAACGAAACATAAAAGAAGTAACATTATTTAAAAATCAATGTTGGTTATAAAAAAGCATGCATGAATGATTTAATAGAAACAAAGTATATGTATTGGAAATAAAATGTATTGATGAAATATAGATTTGAATTGATGTATGTGTTCGAGATGAAAAATAAAGTAAGAATGATCAAATTGTATTGTAAAGTACAATCTCTTTTAAGAAGGAATTTAAGCATGTATTGTGACCGAGTCGAATTGAGTTTTAAGACTATGCACATTGTAGCATTTAGCCCAAATTGGAATGTGCTGAATTGTATAGCTTAAGGAGCAATGTGAGGTATACATTAAGGTACATCGTCCTTATTAAATAGTCAACAATGTGTTGGTCTAGAATGCCAAAATCGTCAACGAGTTAACATAACAGACATTTACTTCAACTTCAGAATAATCAGTTCATGGCTGAAATACAAATATATAGATTATAAGCATTTTACATTAATGCCATTTATTATTATATTACAGATGGACTGAAAAACGCCTGGGGTGACATTGTCCTGTACTTTGGCTGTCGGAATTCTACTGTAGATGACATTTATAAGGAAGAATTGAAGCAGATGAAAGAGGAGGGAGTATTGCAGGAAGTTCACACAGCTCTATCACGAGAGCCAAATCAACCAAAGGTGCAGATGACAGCTTACAATAGACATTATATGTTTTATCCCTTTCTTACATACATACGAATTATGGCGACTCTGCAGCAAACGACTTTTGAAAACATTACTGCAAAAGAGGAAATTGCTTATAATGAGCAATTTCTCCACTGGCCACAATATTATCAACTTTATTCAATAATGTTTCATTTTAATGAATTTTCATCATTTTTGTATTAATTATATCCAAGTCGTTAGCTGTTGTATGTGGCAACAGGCGTAAAACCATTCCCAAATACAATTAACAAGCAGAAAACAATTTGAAAGTATCTAAACGAAACAATAGAATAGATGAAAGTTTGATGTTTTAAATAGAGTTTAAAACATAGTGGTAAAAGGAGACATTGGTTATCAAGTTGTCTCTTGTAGATTTTGTTAAGATGCATGTGTATGTTCGTAACGGAAACGCAACATATTCTTTTCATTTTATGTCAAATTGTTTTACCTATTACAAAACGAACATTTCCAATTCCGCAGTCTATGTTGACGTCAAAAAGCAACGCTAAAAGAATAAAATTTAAACATGTAAGCAAATGCTTATAATATTGGTCCAGGTCAACATTTTTTAACATAATTGAAATACATAAAATACAGATATAACAACATATTAAATAAAGACATAACAACACATTAAATAAAAACATAACCATAAATTAAATAAAGAGATAACCTTACATTAAATAAAGATAAACGCATACCTAAAATAAAGATATAACCATTTATTTTAAGCTAAATGATTAGATACTCTGTTCTATCAGTGAAATAAAATCCATATCACTCACTGATATCACCCACACTGTGAGTGATATAAGTATGCCGGACCTTATCTTGACAAATGTATAATTCCGAATTCCGTAAATTTAACAAATCGGAATTATTGTCATTGTCTGACATTGTGTAGTAATAACTCGAATATATCTGTGCCATGTTTTTTTCTCGTAACAACTTTTCAATACGGCGGACAAACTGTGTTTAAATAGGACATTCACATAGATTCGTCCGCGTGTGAACAGGAACGGAAACACTAAATAGTTTTATTCTTTTGTCATCAATTAGCATGAAATAAAAAGAAAATGTGTTTGTTTTGAGTGGATATGGAATATATTCCATATCCACGCAAAACAAACAAATATCCTCTATATATCAAATAAAGATAATACAGATATAACAATATATTATATAATGATATAATAATACATTAAATGAAGATATAACCATTCATTAAATGAAGATATAACTATACATTCGATAAAGACATAAATTAATAACAATATATAACAAAACATATAAAACATTTATTGTATAACAATAAAGGTATAACGATACAGATTTAATAATAATGTTAACTAAAAATATATATTTAAAGATATTACAATACATTTAATAAAGATATTACAATACAGCTATTAGAATACATTAAATAAAGCTAAAACAATATTATATAACAATGCTTTTCATTACAGACATACGTTCAGAACATTTTGAAACAAAATTCATCGGAGGTTTATAAGACGATTGTGGTGGAATCTGGCCAGTTTTACGTCTGTGGTGACGTCAAGATGGCGAATGACGTGACATCCACGCTGGAGAAGATTTTATCAACAGAGGGAAAGATGACGTCACAAGACGCGAAGAATTTCATCTTAAAACTGCAATCATACATCAAGGTTGTTGATAATATAAAGAAAGTAGGAGCGTTGATCTGTGAACATTCACCATTAAGTAATTATAACAAGCGTAAGAAAATTGTTAATTCAGACATTTAGCTTTGTAGGAAATTAAAAAATGCTCTTCATTTGGATTGGTTACATCTGGAAAAATTCAGAACTTGTTTTAGTAGAAAAAAACAGATGTAAAGGATTAATTGCAGATGCTATCAAAGTCTTCTGTTTGTGAGAAATAAGAATTACTTTTTTCTTGCATTTTCAAGGATGGAAACCGTTTCCACGAGGATATTTTCGGGGTCACGTTGCGGAATTCAGAGGTCACGGACAGAGCCCGTGACCAGGCGAAGAAAGCATGGCATTTTATAAATGCAGCCGGTAAAAACAAAATCAGCGTTGACAAGGAATCTGTGACGCCAATACCTGCTGATATTATGGTAAGAACTAGCACATACCCAGTGAACCATTCTACGTTATCTGAACGTGACGGAGACGTTTCCTGACGTCTCCAGCTAACAAGTGCTGAAGACGTTGCCGTCACCCTTTTTTGTTACATTTATTCGACGTATCGGTTTAGTTTTCTGAACGTGTTGAGGACTATTAGAAAACCTTTAAAATGCTTTGCCAATACCTGCTATGTACACGTCTTTAGGACGATGGTAAGACGTTTTCCAAGATAAAACGTGCTTAAAACGTTGCCGTCACCCTTTTTTATTACATTTATTCGACGTATCGGTTTAGTTTTCTGAACGTGTTGAGGACTATTAGAAAACCTTTAAAATGCTTTGCCAATACCTGCAATGTACACGTCTTTAGGACGATGGTAAGACGTTTTCCAAGATAAAATGTGCTTAAAACGTTGCCGTCACCCTTTTTTGTTACATTTATTCGACGTATCGGTTTAGTTTTCTGAACGTGTTGAGGACTATTAGAAACCCTTAAAATGCTTTGCCAATACCTGCAATGTACACATCTTTAGGACGATGGTAAGACGTTTTCCAAGATAAAACGTGCTTAAAACGTTGCCGTCACCCTTTTTTGTTACATTTCTTCGACGTATCGGTTTAGTTTTCTGAACGTGTTGAAGACTGCTAGAAAACCTTTAAAATGCTTTGCCAAGACCTGCAATGTACACGTTTTTAGGACGATCGTAAGACGTTTTCCCAGATAACACGTGCTGAAGACGTTGCCGTCACCCAAATTTGTTACATTTCGTCGACGTATCGGTTCAGTTTTCTGAACGTGTTGAAGACTGCTAAAAAACCTTTAAATGGCTTTGCCAAGACCTGTAATGTACACGTCTTTAGGACGATCGTAAGACGTTTTCCCAGATAACACGTGCTGAAAACGTTGCCGTCACCCAAAAATGTTACATATCGTCGACGTATCGGTTTAGTTTTCTGAACGTGTTGAAGACTGCTAAAAAACCTTTAAATGGTTTTGCCAAGACCTGCAATGTACACGTCTTTAGGACGATCTTAAGACGTTTCCCAGCTAACAAGTGCTGAAGACTGCTAGAAAACCTTTCAAAGGCTTTGCCAAGACCTGCAATGTACACGTCTTTAAAAGGTTCTTAAAACGTTTGCCTTATAGTAACGTTTTGCAAACCGCATCAATATGTTTGCAAGACAGAATGAAAAGAAGACAGAAACCCCCTGAAGACGTTTTACAGTAGTTTTTAATAGGTTTTAATGACAAAGCGAAGACATGTATATAATGAACCTTTTATTTTTCTTTAAAATTTCGATATCAAAAGAAAACTATAAACTGAAAACTCAAGTTTCAAACTTGACCTAGATATCACTAAGACAAACATTCTGACAAAAGTTTCAACATGCTCCATCCAAAAATATAGCTTCAAGAGTGTTAACAAGATTTTGCTTAAATTTGACCTGGTGACCTAGTTTTTGACTGGACATGACCAAGTTTTGAACATTGCCTAGATATCACTAAGAAAAAACATTCTGACAAAGTTTCAACATGCTCAAGTAAAAAATGTGGCTTCCAGAGTGTTAACAAGAATTTCCTTAAATTTGACCTTGTGACCTTGCTTTTAACCGGATATGACCCAGTTTCGAACATGACCTAGATATCACTAAGACAAACATTCTGGCATAGCTTCAACATGCATAATCTATAGCTTCCAGAGCGTTATCAAGGTTTTCCACAAATTTGACCTAGTGACCTAGTTTTTGACTGG
Source organism: Serripes groenlandicus (assembly GCA_031761405.1). Lineage (NCBI taxonomy): Eukaryota > Metazoa > Mollusca > Bivalvia > Cardiida > Cardiidae > Serripes > Serripes groenlandicus. The sequence goes on from JASEVX010000003.1 coordinate 66,612,514, forward strand.
ACATGACCCAGTTTCGAACTTGACCTAGGTAGATATCACTAAGACAAACATTCTGACAAAGTTTCAACATGCTCAAGCCAAAAATGTGGCTTCCAGAGTGTTAACAAGATTTTCCTTAAATTTGACCAAGTGACCTAGTTTTTGACCGGACATGACCCAGTTTCAAACTTGACCTAGATATCACTAAGACAAACATTCTGACAAAGTTTCAACATGCTCCATCCAAAAATATAGCTTCAAGAGTGTTAACAAGATTTTGAATAAATTTGACCTGGTGACCTAGTTTTTGACCGGACATGACCCAGTTTCAGAGACTTCATGGAGACGAATGTTCTGACAAACTTTCATGGTGATTGGATGCAAAATGTAGGCTGTAGAGTGTTAACAAGGGTAAATGTTGACGACGGACGGACGCCGGACAAAATGTGATCTCAATAGCTCACCTTGCACTTCGTGCATAGGTGAGCTAAAAAGCTTATCAGTAAAGGCCATTTGTATCTCGAAATGTAACAAGAACTTTTGTCATGTTGCACCTTTCCTGATGCCACTTTGCTGCCCTGTTTGTCAACAAAATCACTATCTGTAAGATTTAAGCAGATTTTGTAGAGAATACCTCAAAAGAACATTACTGCCAAACTATCTTGGAATCTTACCAATGAATTTATCGATTTTATGAAGGAAAAGGTTTAAGGTTTTGAAAGTTTGGGTATTTTTTCATTTTCTGATGCCACAGCATTTCTATAAAGTTCTACACAGAATGTAAGTCTTGAACAAATTTGGAGGACCATCAAAGGAACATCCCTGTTAAGTTACCATGAAATTGGCAGAGTGGAATGGTATGACGGTTTTCAATTGTAGGTAGAGGTTGAATTTATCCCTTTTGTGATGATGCATGGTTGCTATGATTGTGTTACCAATCACAACAGCTTGAACAAATTCCGTAGAGGATCACTGAAGTAATTTCCTCCTCAAGTTTTTTTTATAATCAGACAAAGATTTTCAAAAAATTGTAATTTCCAAATTTGGTTATTTTATCCCTTTTCTGATGTCTCCTAAATGCAATGTTTTTCAACAAATAAGTATGGTTTGAACACTCTTTGTAGAGGGTTACCCAAGGAACATTTCAACCAAATTACATTGAAATATGACAAACAGCTTTGGAGAAGCAGATTTTTAAAGTTTGGACATTTTGCCTATTTTCTGATGCCACAGCAACCAAGGTTCTCAATGGTATTAAAATGTTTGATTTTCTTTTAAAGAGGCCTACCAATTGAAAATTCCTGTGAAGTTTGGAGGAAATAAGTCTTGAGGTTTAGAAGATGATGTTGAAAAAAAGAAATTTCCAAATTTTGTCATTTTGCCCCTTTTTTGATGCCACTTGACTGCCATGATTTTTAACCAATCAATTTGGCTTGAAATTGGCCCCCCTTTCTGATGCCACAGCAACCAAAGTTTCAATGGAATTAAAAAGGTCAGCTAAGGAACATTTCTACCAAGTGATAGTGAAATCAGACCAGCAGATTTGGAGAAGAAGATTTTCAAAGATTGGACATTTTGCCCCCTTCCTGATGCCGCAGCAACAACAGTTCTCGATGGAATTAAATGTTTTGAACACATTTGAAAGAGGCCAACTAGAGGAACATTCCTGTGATGTTTTAAGTAAATTATTCATGTAGTTTGGGAGGAGATGATGTTTAAAGCTAAAAGTTAACGCTCCCAGGTGATCTAACAAGGAAAGAATATGAGAATCTAGGCAGAAAAGTATGGAAGGGAATATCCGCCAAAACTCTATGGGTCTTTATGACATTCTTATTTATTAACATTACATGCTCATGTGTCTTGATGACATTCTCATTTATAAACATTACATGCTCATGTGTCTTGATGACATTCTCATTTATAAACATTACATGCTCAAACTCTATGGATATTTATTACATTCTTATTTATAAACATTACATGCTCATGTGTCTTGATGACATTCTCATTTATTAACATTACATGCTCATGTGTCTTATTTCTTAATATTGTTTGTCTAAGTCATATTATGACACCAGATGGCGCTTTAAATTGAATTCTTATTCCAGGGAGATAACCGCATATGAACGGAAAATATCCCACATTTAATGAAGGATCCCTAAGTGTCACTACTCTTCAAAATAGAGGTAACCGGTGTTTAGGTAGCATTCTATCACAAACGAGTTTATATTAATAATTGTGAAATGTATATATATTAAGAGTGATTCATTATAGCTGGGAGTTCAATAAGAATTTAATTTAAAGCGCCATCTGGTGTCATAATATGACTTAGACGAACAATATTAAGAAAGAAGTTGATTGATTGGGGTTTTACGCCATTTTTAACAATTTCTCAGTCATATCACGGCGGCCAGTTCACCTACTCATATGTTTCCTGGTTTTCTCACACCAGTACAACACACAACATTCTTTCCAAGCAACTGGCTGCTTTTCCACATAGACTAAGCCCATTGGTGAAAGACAAATGACGCATGTCGCATTGACTTTTGTCAAATGTCAGAAAGAATGTTGGCCGAGCCGGGATTCGAACTCACGACCCCTGGATTGACAGCCCTCGTCGATACCGACTGAGCTAATGGGGCTCGGCTAAGAAAGAAGACACATGAGCATGTAATGTTAATAAATGAGAATGTCATCAAGACACATGAGCATGTAATGTTTATAAATAAGAATGTAATAAAGACCCATAGAGTTTGAGCATGTAATGTTTATAAATGAGAATGTCATCAAGACACATGAGCATGTAATGTTTATAAATAAGAATATCATAAAGACCCATAGCATTTTGGGGGATATTCCCTTCCATAGTAAAGTGCCATTTTTCAATTGGATTGAAATCGTGTAGGAAATGGAGCATTATGTTATGACCAAGTGTACTTTTTCCTACAAATATTTCAATAATCATCAGTAAAACAGTTTCTGTGGAGGACAGGGTAAAGTTGTAATCACTCGTTTATTTCTTCATTGTCACTGGATGAGGATGAAGTTTCATCGAGTTCGAATTGTTCACTTTTTGGAGTGCCAAATGAAGACGCCAGTTTGATCTTTTTGGCTTTATAAGCTGCACCACCCTTTAGCCCGCTTGACCGCTTCAGTACATCACTGGCCCTTGACCTTAGACTGCATTCAGTTTCCTGTGGCGTTTTCCTTCGCAATACACCTGTTATGAAAATAAGGAAATGATAATTAAAATGACAGGCATCCTTCGAGAATCTTACACAGATCAGCCTCCGCGTTGTCAATGTCTGGTCAGGGTCTAAACTGTTTGAGATAGTATTGGATGAAATTATCTTTACCAGCGTTAAATATTGTAAACCCTGATCAGGCGTCGCGTTCACAACGTGGTCGCTGGGCTTGGTCTACATAATTTGCAAAGCCTTAAGATCGCAAGCCAACTAATACAATTATCAGAAAGTTTAACGTTAAAGTTATTTTAAGGCTGAAATCCCATAAACAAGAGGGCCATGATGGCCCTGGATCGCTCACCTGATTTTTGATTTTTTTTTTCACTTTAGAAATATAAGCCCCGCCTCCCCTGGTAGTTTCCTACACTGGCTTGGCTTGAAGGAATCTGATAGAGGGTCACCCTAGGAACATTTCTAGTAAATCTTTTGAAAATCGGCCAGACACTTTCGGAGGAGAAGATTTTTTAAGTTTCCACTTTAGCCATATAAGGCAAAATAGCCACGCCCCCTGGCGGCCATGTTTTTTAACCAATCAACATGGCTTAAAGATATCTGATAGTGGGTCATTTAAAGGAACATTTCTACAAAATTATTTGAAAATTGGCCCGACACTTTTGGAGGAGAAGTTTTCACCATAGCCATATAAGGCAAAATAGAGCCCCCCCCCCCCCCTGGCGGCCATGTTTTTCAACCAATCAACATGGCTTCAAGAAATCTGATAGAGGGTAACCCAAGGAACATTTCTACAAAATTATTTGAAAATCGGTCAGACACTTTTGGAGGAGAAGATTTTTTAAGTTTTCACTGTAGCCATATAAGGCAAAATAGCCCCACCCCCTGGCGGCCATGTTTTTCGACCAATCAACATGGCTTCAGGGAATCTGATAGAGGGTCACCCAAGAAACATTTCTACAAAATTATTTGAAAATCGGCCTGACAATTTTGGAGGAGAAGATTTTTTAAGTTTTCACTATAGCCATATATGGCAAAATAGCCCCACCCCCTGTTGGCCATGTTTTTCAACCAATCAACATGGCTTCAAGGAATCTGATAGAGGGTCACCCAGGAAACATTTCAACAAAATTATTTGAAAATCGGCCTGACACTTTTGGAGGAGAAGATTTTTTAAGTTTTCACTATTTTTTTCATTTTGTTGCCATGGAAACCAGAATTTTGCATGGATCCCAAAAATTGAAGGAATTCTGGTGAGGCCATTGTGAGGATGCTTCATTTGAAGTTTCAGCCCAATTGACACACTGGTTACTGAGGAGAAGAAGTTGACGCACGACGGACGACGCACGACGGACGCCGGACAAAAGGCGATCACAATAACTCACCTTGATCAAAGCTCAGGTGAGCTAAAAACAATTACATGAAAGTTACATTTAAATTGCAGAAACAATTTAAAATCAAATGGCACTGGAAGTTAACTACTTCTACTGTTCTGTTCAAGACAGTGTTGTATAATTGCTGCTGTTATTTGATATACATTGTCTTGAAAGTGTTTGTTTGTAATATATATGTAACATATATATTACAAACAAACACTTTCAAGACAAGCATTAATCTTTGTACATGACATCTAAAGTACAGGCATAATGATCGCTATTCAATTGTTATGTCACAAATTCTAGATTATCCTAAACATTTACTAATGTTGCCACTGGTGTTTAAAGAGATATTTACTAACAAGAGGCCCATGCTCTACTGGCATGGATATTGAAGGTGTTATTGTGACAATCAAACATAAAGAATTGTATTTTGTTAACCAGCTATATTATAACAATTTTGACAATTTCAAGGTCCGTAATCCAGTCATACATAGGCGGATCTGGCTGGTTTAGGAAAGGAACCAAGCTCTTACGGATTTCTAGCAACTGTATAAGTTTGATTGAGATACAATAAAAAATAAAGATTGTATTTTGTTAACAAGCTCTGTTATAGCAATTTTGAAAATTTTAAGGGCCATAATCCAGTCATGCATGGGCAGTTCTGGCTGGTTTTCGAAAGGAACCGAGCTCTGATGGATATCTAACTACTGTATAAGTTTGGTGAGATACAATAAACAAGAGGGCCATGATGGCCCTGGATCGCTCATCTTGTTGTTTTTTTTTCATTTTAGCCATATAAGCCCTGCCCCCCTGGTAGTTTCCTACACTGGCTTGACTTGAAAACATCTGATAGAGAGGGCACCCTAGGAACATTTCTAGTAAATCTTTTGAAAATCGGCCAGACAGTTTCGGAGGAGAAGATTTTTTAAGTTTTCACTTTAGCCATATAAGGCAAATTAGCCCCGCCCCCTGGCGGCCATGTTTTTCAACCAATCAACATGGCTTGAAGGAATCAGATAGAGGGTCACCCAAGGAACATTTCTACAAAATTATTTGAAAACGCCCTGACACTTTTGGAGAAGAAGATTTTTTAAGTTTTCACTATAGTCATATAACGCAAAAAGCCCCGCCCTCCAGGCGGCTATGTTTTTTGACCAATCAACATGGCATGAAGGAATCTAATAGAGGGTCATCCAAAGAACATTTCTACAAAATAATTTGAAAATCGGCCTGACTCTTTCGGGCTAAATAGCACCCCCTCCCCTGGTGGCCATGTTTTTGCGCCAATCAACCTGGCTTAGAATGAATGTATATTGTTTTATGGCGCAACGACAGCTAAGGTCATTTAGCGCGCAATTAAATTTAAATATTCATGATCCCTGGGTAAACATACCAGTACTAGGCTAGAAAATGTGCCTTGCCCAAGGGCACTCCACCATGACCGAATTGCCGCGACTGGGGATTGAACCAGGGACACCCTGTTTCGGAATACCCGACGCTTACCACTCGACCACAGCGGATTCCTAACAACATGGCTTAGAGGAAAAATAATTGGAAAATCGGCCTGACACTTTCAGGAGAAGATTTTTTAAGTTTTCACTATAGCCATATAGGGCAAAATAGCCCAGCCCCCTGGCGGCCATGTTTTTTTACTAATCAATATGGCTTGAAGGAATCTGATAGAGGATCACCCAAAGAACATTTCAACAAAATTATTTGAAAATCCGCCCGACACTTTTGGAGAAGGAAGATTTTTTAAGTTTTCACTATATAGTCATATAAGGCAAAATAGCCCCGCCACCCATGGCGGCCATGTTTTTGACCGATCAACATGGCTTAAAGGAATCTGATAGAGGGTCACCCAAAGAACATTTCTACAAAATAATTTCAAAATTTTCCAAACAGTTTGGGAGAATAAGATTTTTTGAAGTTTCGTTGCCATGGAAACCAGAATTCTGCATGGATCCTAAAAAATTGAAGGAATTCTGATGGGGCCATTGAGAGGATATTTCCTGTGAAGTTCCAGCCCAATTGACCCACTGGTTACTGAGAAAAAGAAGTTGACAGACGACGGACGACGGACAAAAGGTGATCACAATAACTCACCTTGAGCAAAGCTCAGGTGAGCTTAAACAAGAGGCCCAAGAGGGCCAGTATCGCTCCACGGCCATAAGGTAAAAATCAAATCTCCAAACAGCCATGCCCCCTAGTGGCCATATTTTTTACCAACCACCATGGCTTAAAGGAATCTTGTAGAGTGTCACCGAAGGAATGTTTCTGCAAAATTATTTGAAAATCGGCCTGACACTTTCGGAGGAGAGGATATTTTAAGTTTTCACCATAGCCATATAAGGCAAAATAGCCCCACCCCATGGCGGCTATATTTTTCAACCAATCAACATGGCTTGAAGGAATTTGATAGAGGGTCACCCAAAGAACATTTCTACAAAATTATTTGAAAATCTGCTCAACACTTTCGGAGAAGAAGATTTTTAAATTTTCACTATGGTCATATAGAGCAAAATAGCCCCGCCCTCTGGCGGCCATATTTTTCGACCAATCAACATGGCTTGAAGGAATCTGATAGAGGGTCACCCAATGAACATTTCTACAAAATTATTTGAAAATCGGCTGAACACTTTCGGAGAAGAAGATTTTTTAAGTTTACACTATAGCTATATAAGGCAAAATAGCCCCGACCCTGGCGGCCATGTTTTTCCACCAATCAACATTTCTTGAAGGAATCTAATAAAGGGTCACCCAAGGAACATTTCTACAAAATTATTTGAAAATCAGCCTGACACTCTCGGAGGAGAAGATTTTTTAAGTTCTCTCTTTAGCCGTATAAGGCAAAATAGCCCCGCCCTCTGGCGGCCATGTTTGTTAACCAATCAACATGGCTTGAAGGAATCTGATAGAGGGTCACTGATAGAGGGTATTTGAAAATCTGCTCAACACTTTCAGAGAAGAAGATTTTTTAAGTTTTCACTAAAAAAAAAAAAAATCTCTATAATTGAATTTGAATGGACTAAAAGTGGAAAACATAGTGCCAAAAGGATAAATTGCTTGTTTTAAGTAATTTCGTCTTTTGTCACTATGTTTTCAAAAAGCTGTACGCCGAAGAGGCGTCAGAAAGCGCCTATATGATTGAAAGGGTTAATAAACCATAAAATTTAATGATATTCTGTGTTATTGATAACCTGACCTGTTGCAGACAGAATTGCCAACACTAACAATCTAAAGCTCATAAAATAACAGTGTTTTGTGTTTTTCAATCCATAATGTAAAATCATCGAAGTTAAGTTTCACCACAGGACTTTTCGGCTCTTTTTTAAATGAACTATGCCTTCCAGGAGTTTCAAGGAATGGTCTTTCTTGTCTCAAGTTTTTCATAATTTTCATTTCATCTTCAACAGACGAAAGCGTTTTATGCTTCTGAGCCCACTTGATTACTGCCGTTTCCTTGTCAAAGTTATTGGTTACCTCGTCCGTCCCGAAAAAAGCACCACTTCGCTTCAATCACAAAAGAATTGTCAGTGATATTGGAGCACATTGCACGCAAATGTCCCTTGAATAGTCGTACAAGATGTTCCATTTGTAAGTCTGCTGGTATAACTGTCTTACCAGTGTTTACAAAAAGACCATAACATGTTTCAGCTGCTTTCTGATCACTGAGAAGGGCTATTGATTGTGAATGAAGCTTTCATTTATTTGACTAAATAATATGTATTCTTGCAAAAAAATACAAATATGTTGCTTCTATACACTTTTCTTTTCATTTACTCCTATTTTTTAAACCTAGTTTTATGCCATGTGGTCGACATATAGGTTATGCGAAATTAAAGGTAACGTTTATCCGAAATTACAAGGCATCCGAAATACGTCTACTTAACGAATGCATTAAATTCAACGGTTAGCATTAAAGGCAATAACATATGAAGTTACCAATGACTTCTTTGTTATAATATTCACACGAAAAAACTACTGCTATGAAAGTGCCCAGCAGACAACATTGACTTTAACCGTAATACAATGGTCCTGTTGGAGCCGCCATTGTTCTAGTATGCCTGACCCGTAACATAGTGTAACATAGTGGTAGGGACAGGTAATCCAGACTAGTTAATTTGGATGAACAACATTTTCTGTCAGGGAATACAATTGAATACAAGTGAACTCGGACTAATCCTTAACTTTAATAATACTACTTTTGTTAATGGTTTCAGCCTTGAAAACTACATATTTTAATTTATATTCATATTAATTAATTAGTAAGACTGTATTACGACGAGTCTTTATGAAATATATTTGGCAAAGCTTCGTCATAGCTCTATTAATTACATTAAAGATCCGTCATTTGCAGATTTAAACCGCTTTTGAAGATTCAATGTAACTTTGTTGTGGGCTCAAGATAACTGATAAGAGAAATACATTATAAAAAAATATTTTTTTTCTCAACCAAACCTAATACCGGGGTAACTCATTATAATCATCATGGCCAGTACCTGGTTATAATTTAGTTATCATACCATCAAGTGTTGTAAAGCAACCTGGCCTTTAACTTCTATATATAATATAACTCAACGGGAGCTCTGTAAACTTGACACACAAGTTTTATTTCATCTAATCCTGTTTAATACTACTGTTTATATGCTCTGAATATAAAGTTGTATTTAACAGGGGTATATTTAAAAAGTTAACGCTTTCTGGTGCCTCTGCAGCAGACAGCTTTTTGAAAACAGTGACAAAACAAGAAATTGCAAAAAATATGCAATTTCTCTTTTTGCCACAATGTTTTCCACTTGTTGTCATAGGTTACCCATTCAATTATAGAGAATTTCATTCGGCTCGGGTGATCTAAAACGTATACCTTATGTTTCTATCAAGTATCTACTCATGTATATCAGTGGAAAAATGAATACTGCATTATTACTGCATTATTTGACATGGAAATGAATAACATGTCATTATAAACTCACAATATATATAATATCAGATTTAATTCAGTGTTTGATTAGAACTGTTTGTTTCGTTTTTAATGGGTTTAATGACGCTTGCTTCGATAGTATTTCAGTCAATTTGCAACGCCCAGCTAATTACTGGCATAGGAAGACCAAAGAAGCCAATCAAATCTCCAAACAGCCATGCCCCCTAGTGGCCATATTTTTTACCAACCACCATGGCTTAAAGGAATCTTGTAGAGTGTCACCGAAGGAATGTTTCTGCAAAATTATTTGAAAATCGGCCTGACACTTTCGGAGGAGAGGATATTTTAAGTTTTCACCATAGCCATATAAGGCAAAATAGCCCCACCCCATGGCGGCTATATTTTTCAACCAATCAACATGGCTTGAAGGAATTTGATAGAGGGTCACCCAAAGAACATTTCTACAAAATTATTTGAAAATCTGCTCAACACTTTCGGAGAAGAAGATTTTTAAATTTTCACTATGGTCATATAGAGCAAAATAGCCCCGCCCTCTGGCGGCCATATTTTTCGACCAATCAACATGGCTTGAAGGAATCTGATAGAGGGTCACCCAATGAACATTTCTACAAAATTATTTGAAAATCGGCTGAACACTTTCGGAGAAGAAGATTTTTTAAGTTTACACTATAGCTATATAAGGCAAAATAGCCCCGACCCTGGCGGCCATGTTTTTCCACCAATCAACATTTCTTGAAGGAATCTAATAAAGGGTCACCCAAGGAACATTTCTACAAAATTATTTGAAAATCAGCCTGACACTCTCGGAGGAGAAGATTTTTTAAGTTCTCTCTTTAGCCGTATAAGGCAAAATAGCCCCGCCCTCTGGCGGCCATGTTTGTTAACCAATCAACATGGCTTGAAGGAATCTGATAGAGGGTCACTGATAGAGGGTATTTGAAAATCTGCTCAACACTTTCAGAGAAGAAGATTTTTTAAGTTTTCACTAAAAAAAAAAAAAATCTCTATAATTGAATTTGAATGGACTAAAAGTGGAAAACATAGTGCCAAAAGGATAAATTGCTTGTTTTAAGTAATTTCGTCTTTTGTCACTATGTTTTCAAAAAGCTGTACGCCGAAGAGGCGTCAGAAAGCGCCTATATGATTGAAAGGGTTAATAAACCATAAAATTTAATGATATTCTGTGTTATTGATAACCTGACCTGTTGCAGACAGAATTGCCAACACTAACAATCTAAAGCTCATAAAATAACAGTGTTTTGTGTTTTTCAATCCATAATGTAAAATCATCGAAGTTAAGTTTCACCACAGGACTTTTCGGCTCTTTTTTAAATGAACTATGCCTTCCAGGAGTTTCAAGGAATGGTCTTTCTTGTCTCAAGTTTTTCATAATTTTCATTTCATCTTCAACAGACGAAAGCGTTTTATGCTTCTGAGCCCACTTGATTACTGCCGTTTCCTTGTCAAAGTTATTGGTTACCTCGTCCGTCCCGAAAAAAGCACCACTTCGCTTCAATCACAAAAGAATTGTCAGTGATATTGGAGCACATTGCACGCAAATGTCCCTTGAATAGTCGTACAAGATGTTCCATTTGTAAGTCTGCTGGTATAACTGTCTTACCAGTGTTTACAAAAAGACCATAACATGTTTCAGCTGCTTTCTGATCACTGAGAAGGGCTATTGATTGTGAATGAAGCTTTCATTTATTTGACTAAATAATATGTATTCTTGCAAAAAAATACAAATATGTTGCTTCTATACACTTTTCTTTTCATTTACTCCTATTTTTTAAACCTAGTTTTATGCCATGTGGTCAACATATAGGTTATGCGAAATTAAAGGTAACGTTTATCCGAAATTACAAGGCATCCGAAATACGTCTACTTAACGAATGCATTAAATTCAACGGTTAGCATTAAAGGCAATAACATATGAAGTTACCAATGACTTCTTTGTTATAATATTCACACGAAAAAACTACTGCTATGAAAGTGCCCAGCAGACAACATTGACTTTAACCGTAATACAATGGTCCTGTTGGAGCCGCCATTGTTCTAGTATGCCTGACCCGTAACATAGTGTAACATAGTGGTAGGGACAGGTAATCCAGACTAGTTAATTTGGATGAACAACATTTTCTGTCAGGGAATACAATTGAATACAAGTGAACTCGGACTAATCCTTAACTTTAATAATACTACTTTTGTTAATGGTTTCAGCCTTGAAAACTACATATTTTAATTTATATTCATATTAATTAATTAGTAAGACTGTATTACGACGAGTCTTTATGAAATATATTTGGCAAAGCTTCGTCATAGCTCTATTAATTACATTAAAGATCCGTCATTTGCAGATTTAAACCGCTTTTGAAGATTCAATGTAACTTTGTTGTGGGCTCAAGATAACTGATAAGAGAAATACATTATAAAAAAATATTTTTTTTCTCAACCAAACCTAATACCGGGGTAACTCATTATAATCATCATGGCCAGTACCTGGTTATAATTTAGTTATCATACCATCAAGTGTTGTAAAGCAACCTGGCCTTTAACTTCTATATATAATATAACTCAACGGGAGCTCTGTAAACTTGACACACAAGTTTTATTTCATCTAATCCTGTTTAATACTACTGTTTATATGCTCTGAATATAAAGTTGTATTTAACAGGGGTATATTTAAAAAGTTAACGCTTTCTGGTGCCTCTGCAGCAGACAGCTTTTTGAAAACAGTGACAAAACAAGAAATTGCAAAAAATATGCAATTTCTCTTTTTGCCACAATGTTTTCCACTTGTTGTCATAGGTTACCCATTCAATTATAGAGAATTTCATTCGGCTCGGGTGATCTAAAACGTATACCTTATGTTTCTATCAAGTATCTACTCATGTATATCAGTGGAAAAATGAATACTGCATTATTACTGCATTATTTGACATGGAAATGAATAACATGTCATTATAAACTCACAATATATATAATATCAGATTTAATTCAGTGTTTGATTAGAACTGTTTGTTTCGTTTTTAATGGGTTTAATGACGCTTGCTTCGATAGTATTTCAGTCAATTTGCAACGCCCAGCTAATTACTGGCATAGGAAGACCAAAGAAGCCAACCTGTTCCTTCAGTCACAAGCGGGCACATAGGTAGAACCACCCACTAACTATAAGTCAGCCGGAAGACTTCCCCATATTAAAATCTGAACCAACCCAGACCAGGATCCAACCCACAAACAGTGGTGAAAGGCTATGGGGTTGTGAGTAGAAGACTGTAACAGAGAGTGGCGAGGGGCTTAGGTAGTGGTTGTGAGTCGAGGACTGTAACAGACATTGGTTGGGGCTTATTAAGTGGTTGTGAGTCGAAAACTGTAACAGACATTGATGAGGGGCTTAGTAAGTGTTTGTGAGTTGAAGACTGTAACCAGTTTGCAATACATACCCTGATTAGAACTGATTTCTCACTCACGACTCATTTGAGGAAATTATTTCAAGTTTATCCATTGTATAAAGACAGAAACTGACACTTATTGCAACCCTGCAACAAATTGTCGTGTGCTCATACTCTCGTCTATTGCAACTATAAAGTCCATCCTATTACATTGACAATTTGCGAAACAATTGGAGTATAGTCAACCAGCTTGGATCTGGATCAGACACTGAGTAATTCGGTGATGATCTGGATCCAAGTTTTTTGCCAAAATACCAATCATTAATGTAGTTGTGACTTGCGAGATAAGGGTTAACTCTTTCCCTCATATAGACGCTTTCTGACGCCTCTGCAGCAGACGGCTTTTTGAAAACAGTAACAAATAAAAAATTGCACAAAACGTGAAATTTCTCCTTTTGCCACAATGTTTTCCACTTTTAGTCATAGCTTATTCATTCAATTATAGAGATTTTCCACTTTTTGACAAAATTTGTTCAAAGTCGTCTGCTTCATAATTGTTGTAGGAGGGAAAGTACGCACCAGAAATCATTCAACAATCTCTTTAATACTCACCAGGGCCTTTCGTTTCGTAGAGTTACTCTCCAACTCCTCCTCCAACTTCCAAAAGTCTTCAAAGGTGTGTACGTGAAGGTCAACACAGAACTGCCGTTCAATGTCCAATTCTTCACTTGATGAGCGTCCAAATTCCTCAATCCTAGTTAGTGATCCGTCCTCACACCGTTCAGATGTAGATGTCTTTGACTTTTTGGCCATGTTAACAACTGTATTCATCTGAAACACATGAGAAGGTGAACTGGCCGCCGTGATATGACTAAGAAATTGTTAAAAATGGCGTTAAATCCCAATCAATCAATTCAGTTATTGAGAATGCTGAAATTTATTTGTTCTGCTTCATAATTTAACAGTTCTTAATATTTACTGCATCTATAGACTTGTTTGTACATATTTGTTCTTATTATATCTTCCAACATATAAACAACTTTTGAAAACATTGTGACAAAAGAGAAAATTACTTAAAACAAGCAAATTCTCCTTTTGCCACAATTATAAATGATTTCAACTTTCTACAATAATTACTTTACCACAATTTAAGAGCTTTTCAATTATTTGTCCTATGGTTTTTAAAAAACATCTGCTGCAGATTTGTTCTATGTGGGAAAACTAAGTGTCATTCAAATTAACAATATTAATAGTACAAGAAAGCAGTGACAGACTAGTTACATTTCTATTTTAAAGATTTCAGTCCAAAATGTTTATTCATACTTGTTCTTGTTATTATATGTTCACACATACAGACAACTTTTGAAACTGTGACAAATGGGGAAAATAATTGAAACAAGCAACTTCTCCTTTTGCAACAATGATTTCAACTTTTTACATTACTCATTGTTCATAATTAAACATTATGTAAATGTCTACTGCACTAATGCGTGCATGTACATACTTGTTCTTATTTCATGTCTCCTGTTGATAGCATTTAACCATAACTTTCTACATGTCTGCCTTAGGTAATCTATGAAATTTAAGTCCGGTTTGTTTCTCTGTATCTCTATTGCAACAACCAACGACAATGCATTTTTCCCCATATCTTTTACGAAAAAACAAACAGAATACACTGATAGAAGCTGAGGGCCAGGCTTTGTTTAGTAACGGAAAAACCCCGGAAGAGACTTTAATAAATTCTTCTGTGGTTTTTTTCTCACTTTTAGTTTATCCATTTTTTTTTGTCTTTATAGATAACTTTATTGCTCGAAATACCCGACAAGGGTTATGGCAAAACATACATTGGTGCCATATTTCAGTCGAAAAGTTAACTAGCTACATATAGCAAAGAAAAAACATATTGGTGCCATATCATCTTACATGAACTAAACTCTGAAAACAGTAACAAAAGAGCACATTACTCGTAATACAGTCTACTTTAGCAACTCATGTGAATAAACTGCTAAAGTTATGGCTGAAAAATAGAAATGTCCATTGTGAACATAATAATAAAACATAATTTTTCTATGGAACATTCATCAATACAATAGATCTACAAAGTACAATAGTATTTAACTCACATTTAAGGATTATTATATATATTATATTATATACTCAATGATAACATGCGTTTTGTCTACTGAGCAATATCGCCTAGTGTGCGATATAGCTCACTAGCCAGATATTCGGAATTTTCGGCATTTGTCGGTTGCGCTTAGTGACGTCACTACAAAACTAGCAGATGACGTCATTTAAATCGCTCCGCTTCTGAGCTAAAAGTAATGAGCTGCACAGGGGTTTTGTCATTTAAAAACGAAAATTATTGCCGGGTATATAATATATAGTTTAATAAACATTGTTTTCATGTTTTGGAAATTAAATCCCTCGTGAAAGAGATTCTTGCATATTAAAACGTGTGCGCCATGCGCACTCGTTTTTATATCGCAAGAATCTTCCACTTGGGATTTAAATCCTGTATCATGAAAACCATGTTGATTAAACTCTCTATTTATAACCATTCTTTTCTCAGTTCAGTGGCACTGTGTAGGAATTTGCCTGTTTCTTTATAAGTACTTAGAAACTAGCTCAAACAAAATGGTATTCATTGCACAAGAAAACCTTTCAAAATAAACTAAATGCGTTTAAGGAACTGGTCCCTTTTCAATACAATTACAATTGTTCGTTTTATATCAAGTCGCTCACCCTTCGCTCATAAAATGACATCATTTAGATTTACCAATCCTGTTTTACTTTTTCCAAGAAAGTGCGTACTTTCTTCATTATGGCCATGAACTGTATATATATAAACGATAACCATTTTACCTACCGCGACGTTCAGATCTCGAACGTCTTTCACATGTAAAATTCCTCGTGTAACCTATATTCGTGATCCAAAAGAGCCATACGGGTGATTAAAAGACAAGTAGAGCTCTAGCTATTTGTAGATTTATATATTAGTTATCTCAGAATAAACATAATTCTAACTTTTTAACGGTTAAAAAGAAGCTAGCATATTCTTCTTTCAAAGTTTCACACGCGCCAAACAGGGCGGGAATGCTAATTACTGGCTTCATACAGGGTGGCAATATTCCATTGATCGTTACACACATTTTGTAATTATCATAGTATGTATTGGCATGCACAGATATACTTGACGGCCTATATTACCTGCAATTCCAGACAAAACAGCTACAACACTTTTGATTCGGAATCATCCACTATCGTTTCCTCCAATATGGCGGCAGCCTCGATTTCAGTTAAAGTACCCGGATGTAACGTGACAGTTTGATGACGTTTTACAGACGTCACTGCACGAATATGTGAATAAAACGCATCCATATATGATTCAGTAAAATTTTATTCTGAAGATGTTCTATTTAGACTCTGTGTAATAAGGAATTATTTTATTTCCCATTTTTAGAAATGTGGCAATTGAAAATTTCATATTTTATAGCTATCTATAGTGTAACAATTAAGCATGTTATTTGTTAAATTAAGTGTTCGATTATCAGTATGTTTTTAAAATGTAGTGCAAATTAAACGTCTACTACATTTGTTTCAAAGTCTCCACTTATTTAAAATGTCCATATGTTTTTGGTTACCAATACGTACTAAAAACGCATGGCAGACGTCAACTGGTTTTTTTTTTTCAAAGTTTTCACTTAGTGTCCATATGGTTTTGGTTACCAATACGTATTAAAAACGTATGGCAGACGTCAAATGTATTTTTTTCCAATGGTTTGGGTGAGTGTATACATATCAAAATTGCATAGTACTCAAATTTCCCATGGCTAAAATGACAGGGTATTCAAATTCCCACGATGGGTAGTCAAACTCCCCATGACAAAAGTGAAAGACTATTCAAAGGTGTTGAAGAGGAAAATGTGTTCAATTAGAAAACCGGACGTGTCAATATGTCTTCTTTGTTGTCTGATGAAAACTTATGTATGTAGGAAAGGGAATATGCTAATATAAGCCAAGTGAAAGCCAATGAAATAATGAGCAAATTTAATCATTTTAATTCATAAATATGCATCATTTAATTTAATTGTGCAGAAATTATAGATAATATGAAAAAGTTTAAAAACTGTTTTATCAAATAAATCATATACTGCAAGCACGGTTTTTATTCTATTTCAGCACATTTCCACATTAGCACAAGTCCACAAAATCACATGGCATTTCAAACACCGAGTTAATTTTATTCTTATCACATGTTGAATACGCGACAGAATTTCCGCAAGGAACTTGGCACCACTCACATACTGAACACATAGGTATTTTAGCCTCTGCTGATGTGCGTGTTTTGCCTTCTTAACACGTTTCATCGTCGGTTCACCAAGGTCACACCGAAGAATGTCAGCTGCCACCATAAATTGTTGCATCTTTTCAAACACATTTCACTACATTCCAAAGAGAAGGGTTGTTATGTCCCACCAGATGTTTAAATGAATAATTCACGAGTCGCACTGATTATTTGTGCAGTCCTGGTATTCAATGGTGGCACTGTGTACATTCCAAAGTACTGGGCGTATGGCATATTTATGAATCTAGGCGATAAGCGCCGGAACCTCATATGCCCGCTTGCTGAAATTACTGCACGAAATGAGCCGTTCACACAATTTGAGTCAAAGTACTCCACCAGGCACTGCAGTTGTTGAGGGGCTTGTTCGCGAAAGACCGCCATGCCGTCTATCACGTCGTTGGATGGCAGAATTGCAAGATCATCAAGCTTTGCGCAGAATGTCCTAACCTCATCATCATTGTTATAGTCAGACTGCAAACCCTCTGATTGAACTCTTCTCCAGCCTGCAGGCAGGTAGCCTCGGTTAGATGGTAAAGAAGCATCCCTGTATATGAATGTTGTATGTGAAGACAGTTCTGACGGCATTGTGTATCGCTACCTCGTAGTCTGCCAGGATGCACTCTGGGTTTGGTCTAATACCTCGCTGCAGACACACATCTAGTGGGGGAAGTCAGCATCTCTTCATATAGTCTGTTGCTTAGAGGGCATGCAAGAGTACGTAGACATCTGAGGCACAAAAGTAACTGAGGGGCACACGAATCACGAACAGTTGCTGTAACTGAGAGGGGATTGTTGAATGTGTACCGCCCATGAACCAGCTTGCGCTTTCTAGAAAGCGGAGACTGTCACAGTGGCAAACATGAGGATACGGCTATCTGGCGACTCGTTGTCATATATGACATTGGTTAAAAAAAAACAGGGAATAGAACAGGAATGTCACGGATTGTGGATGGATCTTTTGGTGCCGTACCCTTCGAAGCACATCGCACAGTTTGCTTCAGAAGCCTGACACGCCCATGAACCAGCTTGCGCTTTCTAGAAAGCGGAGACTGTCACAGTGGCAAACATGAGGATACGGCTATCTGGCGACTCGTTGTCATATATGACATTGGTTAAAAAAAAACAGGGAATAGAACAGGAATGTCACGGATTGTGGATGGATCTTTTGGTGCCGTACCCTTCGAAGCACATCGCACAGTTTGCTTCAGAAGCCTGACAGGACCAGCAGCAACGTCATCTGCATTTGTTTCAAAGTCATCATTTAGTGTCCATATGGTTTTGGTTACCAATACGTATTAAAAACGCATGGCAGACGTCAATTGTTTATTTTTACAAAGTCTTCACTAAGTGTCCATATGGCTTTGGTAACCAATATGTCTTAAAAACGTATTGCAGACGTCAACCTTTTATTTTTCAAAGTTTTCACTTAGTGTCCATGTAGTTTTGTTACCAATACGTATTGCAGACGTCATCAGTATTTGTTTCAAAGTCATCACTTAGTATTCACATGGTTTTGGTTACCAATACGTAATAAAAACGCATGGCAGACGTCAACTTTTTATTTTTTCAAAGTCTTCACTTATTGTCAATATCTTGTTGGTTACCAATACGTTTAAAAAACGTATGGTGACGTGTACATATTTTTTTTTTCTAAGTCTTCACTTAGTGTCCATATGGTTTTGGTTACCAATACGTATTAAAAACGCATAGCACACGTCAACTGTTTATTTCCTCAACGTCTCCAACTAGTGTCAATATGGTTTTAGTTACCAATACGTATTAAAAATGTATGGCAGACGTCATCTGAATTCGTTTCAAAGTCATCACTAAGTGTCCATATGGTTTTGGTTACCAGAACGTATTAAAAACGTATGGCAGACGTCAACTGCTTATTTTTTCAAAGTCTTCATTTAGTGTCCATATGGTTTGGGTAACAAATACGTATTAAAATCGCATGGCAGACGTCCACTGTTTATTTTCTCAAAGTCTTAACTTAGTGTCCATATGGTTTTGGTTACCAATACGTATTAAAAACGTATTGCAGGCGTCATCTGTTTTTGTTTCTAAAGCTTCATTTTGTGTCCATATGGTTTTGGTTACCAATACGTCTTATAAACGTATGATAGACGTCTACTGATTTTTTTCAAACCCTTCACTTGGTGTCCATATGGTTTTGGTTACAAATACGTATTAAAAACGCGTGGCAGACGTCAACTGTTTATTTACTCAAAGTCTTCACTTAGTGTCAATATGGTTTTAGTTACCAGTACGTATTAAAAACGTATAACAGACGTCAACTGTATTTTTTTCGAAGTCTTTATTTAGTGTCCATATGGTTTTGGTATCCATTACGTATTAAGAACGTATGGCAGACGTCTTCTGTAATTATTTGAAAGTCTTCACTTAGTGTTCATATGGTTTTGATTACCAATACGTATTAAAAACGTATGGTAGACGTCTACTGTATTTTTTTCAAAGTCTTCACTTAGTGTCCATATGGTTTTGGTTACCAATACGTATTAAAACGTATTGCAGACGTCTACTATATGTCTTCACTTAGTGTCCATGTAGTTTTGGTTACCAATACGTATTAAAAACGTATTGCAGACGTATACTATATGTCTTTACTTTGTGTCCATTTGGTTTTTGTAACCAATACGTATTAAAATCGCATGGCAGACGTCGACTGTTTTATTTCTCAAAGTCTTAACTTAGGGTCCATATGGTTTTGGTTACCAATACGTATTAAAAACGTATTGCAGGCGTCATCTGTTTTTGTTTCTAAAGCTTCATTTTGTGTCCATATGGTTTTGGTTACCAATACGTCTTAAAAACGTATGATAGACGTCTACTGATTTTTTTCAAACCCTTCACTTGGTGTCCATATGGTTTTGATTACAAATACGTATTAAAAACGCGTGACAGACGTCAACTGTTTATTTACTCAAAGTCTTCACTTAGTGTCAATATGGTTTTGGTTACTAGTACGTATTAAAAACGTATGACAGACGTCAACTGTATTTTTTTCGAAGTCTTCATTTAGTGTCCATATGGTTTTGGTATCCATTACGTATTAAGAACGTATGGCAGACGTCTTCTGTAATTATTTGAAAGTCTTCACTTAGTGTCCATATGGTTTTGATTACCAATACGTATTAAAAACGTATGGTAGACGTCTACTGTATTTTTTTCAAAGTCTTCACTTAGTGTCCATTTGGTTTTGGTTACCAATACGTATTAAAAACGTATTGCAGACGTCTACTATATGTCTTTACTTTGTGTCCATTTGGTTTTTGTAACCAATACGTATTAAAAACGTATTGTAGACGTCTAGTATATGTCTTCACTTAGTGTCCATTTGATTTTGGTTACCAATACGTCTTAAAGCCGTTTGGCAGACGTCTTGCAGACGGCTATAGTGTTCCAATTTGCTCCGAAACGTATTAAGCACGTAGTACAAACGTCTTGCATACCAACACCCATAGGAGACGTTGCTGTCACCGAAACGAATGGTTCACTGGGTATAGATACTTAGGTATTCTGTTAGTAATGATACTGGCTTTGAATCATGTGATCAAGAACTTAATTGCTGTTACATAATTGGGTTTTTGCGCCATTTTTAACATTATTGCAATAATATGGCAGTACACTAACAAATAAGTACTTGGCTAGGAAATTAGCCCAAGGAACATTTCTACAAAATTATTTAAAAATCAGCCTGACACTTTCGGAGGAGAAGATTGTTTAAGTTCTCTCTTTTCACTAAAAAAAAACGAAAATCTCTATAATTGAATTTGAATGGACTAAAAGTGGAAAACATAGTGGCAAAAGGATAAATTGCTTGTTTTAAGTAATTTCGTCTTTTGTCACTATGTTTTCAAAAAGCTGTCTGCCGAAGAGGCGTCAGAAAGCGCCTATATGATTGAAAGGGTTAATAAACATTAAAATGTAATGATATTCTTTGTTATTGATAACCTGACCTGTTGCAGACAGAATTGCCAACACTAACAATCTAAAGCTCATAAAATAACAGTGTTTTGTGTTTTTCAATCCATAATGTAAAATCATCGAAGTTAAGTTTCACCACAGGACTTTTCGGCTCTTTTTTAAATGAACTATGCCTTCCAGGAGTTTCAAGGAATGGTCTTTCTTGTCTCAAGTTTTTCATAATTTTCATTTCATCTTCAACAGACGAAAGCGTTTTATGCTTCTGAGCCCACTTGATTACTGCCGTTTCCTTGTCAAAGTTATTGGTTACCTCGTCCGTCCCGAAAAAAGCACCACTTTGCTTCAATCACAAAAGAATTGTCAGTGATATTGGAGCACATTGCACGCAAATGTCCCTTGAATAGTCGTACAAGATGTTCCATTTGTAAGTCTGCTGGTATAACTGTCTTACCAGTGTTTACAAAAAGACCATAACATGTTTCAGCTGCTTTCTGATCACTGAGAAGGGCTATTGATTGTGAATGAAGCTTTCATTTATTTGACTAAATAATATGTATTCTTGCAAAAAAATACAAATATGTTGCTTCTATACACTTTTCTTTTCATTTACTCCTATTTTTTAAACCTAGTTTTATGCCATGTGGTCAACATATAGGTTATGCGAAATTAAAGGTAACGTTTATCCGAAATTACAAGGCATCCGAAATACGTCTACTTAACGAATGCGTTAAATTCAACGGTTAGCATTAAAGGCAATAAAATATGAAGTTACCAATGACTTCTTTGTTATAATATTCACACGAAAAAACTACTGCTATGAAAGTGCCCAGCAGACAACATTGACTTTAACCGTAATACAATGGTCCTGTGGGAGCCGCCATTGTTCTAGTATGCCTGACCCGTAACATAGTGTAACATAGTGGTAGGGACAGGTAATCCAGACTAGTTAATTTGGGTGAACAACATTTTCTGTCAGGGAATACAATTGAATACAATTGAACTCGGACTAATCCTTAACTTTAATAATAATACTTTTGGTAATGGTTTCAGCCTTGAAAACTACATATTTCAATTTATATTCATATTAATTAATTAGTAAGACTGTATTACGACGAGTCTTTATGAAATATATTTGGCAAAGCTTCGTCATAGCTCTATTAATTACATTAAAGATCCGTCATTTGCAGATTTAAACCGCTTTTGAAGATTCAATGTAACTTTGTTGTGGGCTCAAGATAACTGATAAGAGAAATACATTATAAAAAAATCTATTTTTTCTCAACCAAACCTAATACCGGGGTAACTCATTATAATCATCATGGCCAGTACCTGGTTATAATTTAGTTATCATACCATCAAGTGTTGTAAAGCAACCTGGCCTTTAACTTCTATATATAATATAACTCAACGGGAGCTCTGTAAACTTGACACACAAGTTTTATTTCTTCTAATCCTGTTTAATACTACTGTTGATATGCTCTGAATATAAAGTTGTATTTAACAGGGGTATATTTAAAAATTTAACGCTTTCTGGTGCCTCTGCAAGAAATTGCAAAAAATATGCAATTTCTCTTTTTGCCACAATGTTTTCCACTTGTTATCATAGGTTACCCATTCAATTATAGAGAATTTCATTCGGCTCGGGTAATCTAAAACGTATACCTTATGTTTCTATCAAGTATCTACTCATGTATATCAGTGGAAAAATGAATACTGCATTATTACTGCATTATTTGACATGGAAATGAATAACATGTCATTATAAACTCACAATATATATAATATCAGATTTAATTCAGTGTTTGATTAGAACTGTTTGTTTCGTTTTTAATGGGTTTAAAGACGCTTGCTTCGATAGTATTTCAGTCAATTTGCAACGCCCAGCTAATTACTGGCATAGGAAGACC
Organism: Serripes groenlandicus; assembly: GCA_031761405.1. Lineage (NCBI taxonomy): Eukaryota > Metazoa > Mollusca > Bivalvia > Cardiida > Cardiidae > Serripes > Serripes groenlandicus. The sequence continues at coordinate 66,635,609 of JASEVX010000003.1, forward strand.
AAAGAAGCCAACCTGTTCCTTCAGTCACAAGCGGGCACATAGGTAGAACCACCCACTAACTATAAGTCAGCCGGAAGACTTCCCCATATTAAAATCTGAACCAACCCAGACCAGGATCCAACCCACAAACAGTGGTGAAAGGCTATGGGGTTGTGAGTAGAAGACTGTAACAGAGAGTGGCGAGGGGCTTAGGTAGTGGTTGTGAGTCGAGGACTGTAACAGACATTGGTTGGGGCTTATTAAGTGGTTGTGAGTCGAAAACTGTAACAGACATTGATGAGGGGCTTAGTAAGTGTTTGTGAGTTGAAGACTGTAACCAGTTTGCAATACATACCCTGATTAGAACTGATTTCTCACTCACGACTCATTTGAGGAAATTATTTCAAGTTTATCCATTTTATAAAGAGAGAAACTGACACTTATTGCAACCCTGCAACAAATTGTCGTGTGCATACTCTCGTCTATTGCAACTATAAAGTCCATCCTATTACATTGACAATTTGCGAAACAATTGGAGTATAGTCAACCAGCTTGGATCTGGATCAGACACTGAGTAACTCGGTGATGATCTGGATCCAAGTTTTTTGCCAAAATACCAATCGTTAATGTAGTTGTGACTTGCGAGATAAGGGTTAACTCTTTCCCTCATATAGACGCTTTCTGACGCATCTGCAGCAGACGGCTTTTTGAAAACAGTGACAAATAAAAAATTGCACAAAACGTGCAATTTCTCCTTTTGCCACATGTTTTCCACCTTTAGTCATAGCTTATTCATTCAATTATAGAGATTTTCCACTTTTTGACAAAATTTGTTCAAAGTCGTCTGCTTCATAATTGTTGTAATTGTACACGAAAATTATTGCCGAGTATATAATATATAGTTTAATAAACATTGTTTTCATGTTTTGGAAATTAAATCCCTCGTGAAAGAGATTCTTGCATATTAAAACTTGTGCGCCATGCGCACTCGTTTTTATATCGCAAGAATCTTCCACTTGGGATTTAAATCCTGTATCATGAAAACCATGTTGATTAAACTCTCTATTTATAACCATTCTGTTCTCAGTTCAGTGGCACTGTGTAGGAATTTGCCTGTTTCTTTATAAGTACTTAGAAACTAGCTCAAACAAAATGGTATTCATTGCACAAGAAAACCTTTCAAAATAAACTAAATGCGTTTAAGGAACTGGTCCCTTTTCAATACAATTACAATTGTTCGTTTTATATCAAGTCGCTCACCCTTCGCTCATAAAATGACATCATTTAGATTTACCAATCCTGTTTTACTTTTTCCAAGAAAGTGCGTACTTTCTTCATTATGGCCATGAACTGTATATATATAAACGATAACCATTTTACCTACCGCGACGTTCAGATCTCGAACGTCTTTCACATGTAAAATTCCTCGTGTAACCTATATTCGTGATCCAAAAGAGCCATACGGGTGATTAAAAGACAAGTAGAGCTCTAGCTATGGGTAGATTTATATATTAGTTATCTCAGAATAAACATAATTCTAACTTTTTAACGGTTAAAAAGAAGCTAGCATATTCTTCTTTCAAAGTTTCACGCGCGCCAAACAGTGCGGGAATGCTAATTACTGGCTTCATACAGGGTGGCAATATTCCATTGATCGTTACACACATTTTGTAATTATCATAGTATGTATTGGCATGCACAGATATACTTGACGGCCTATATTACCTGCAATTCCAGACAAAACAGCTACAACACTTTTGATTCGGAATCATCCACTATCGTTTCCTCCAATATGGCGGCAGCCTCGATTTCAGTTAAAGTACCCGGATGTAACGTGACAGTTTGATGACGTTTTACAGACGTCACTGCACGAATATGTGAATAAAACGCATCCATATATGATTCAGTAAAAATTTATTCTGAAGATGTTCTATTTAGACTCTGTGTAATAAGGAATTATTTTATTTCCCATTTTTAGAAATGTGGCAATTGAAAATTTCATATTTTATAGCTATCTATAGTGTAACAATTAAGCATGTTATTTGTTAAATTAAGTGTTCGATTATCAGTATGTTTTTAAAATGAGGTGCAAATTAAACGTCTACTACATTTGTTTCAAAGTCTCCACTTATTTAAAATGTCCATATGTTTTTGGTTACCAATACGTACTAAAAACGCATGGCAGACGTCAACTGGTTTTTTTTTTCAAAGTTTTCACTTAGTGTCCATATGGTTTTGGTTACCAATACGTATTAAAAACGTATGGCAGAAGTCAAGTGTATTTTTTTCCAATGGTTTGGGTGAGTGTATACATATCAAAATCCCCATGGTTCAAAAAATGCATAGTACTCAAATTTCCTATGGCTAAAATGACAGGGTATTCAAATTCCCACGATGGGTAGTCAAACTCCCCATGACAAAAGTGAAAGACTATTCAAAGGTGTTGAAGATGAAAATGTGTTCAATTAGAAAACCGGACGTGTCAATATGTCTTCTTTGTTGTCTGATGAAAACTTATGTATGTAGGAAAGGGAATATGCTAATATAAGCCAAGTGAAAGCCAAATGAAATAATGAGCAAATTTAATCATTTTAATTCATAAATATGCATCATTTAATTTAATTGTGCAGAAATTATAGATAATATGAAAAAGTTTAAAAACTGTTTTATCAAATAAATCATATACTGCAAGCACTGTTTTTATTCTATTTCAGCACATTTCCACATTAGCACAAGTCCACAAAATCACATGGCATTTCAAACACCGAGTTAATTTTATTCTTATCACATGTTGAATACGCGACAGAATTTCCGCAAGGAACTTGGCACCACTCACATACTGAACACATAGGTATTTTAGCCTCTGCTGATGTGCGTGTTTTGCCTTCTTAACACGTTTCATCGTCGGTTCACCAAGGTCACACCGAAGAATGTCAGCTGCCACCATAAATTGTTGCATCTTTTCAAACACATTTCACTACATTCCAAAGAGAAGGGTTGTTATGTCCCACCAGATGTTTAAATGAATAATTCACGAGTCGCACTGATTATTTGTGCAGTCCTGGTATTCAATGGTGGCACTGTGTACATTCCAAAGTACTGGGCGTATGGCATATTTATGAATCTAGGCGATAAGCGCCGGAACCTCATATGCCCGCTTGCTGACATTACTGCACGAAATGAGCCGTTCACACAATTTGAGTCAAAGTACTCCACCAGGCACTGCAGTTGTTGAGGGGCTTGTTCGCGAAAGACCGCCATGCCGTCTATCACGTCGTTGGATGGCAGAATTGCAAGATCATCAAGCTTTGCGCAGAATGTCCTAACCTCATCATCATTGTTATAGTCAGACTGCAAACCCTCTAATTGAACTCTTCTCCAGCCTGCAGGCAGGTAGCCTCGGTTAGATGGTATAGAAGCATCCCTGTATATGAATGTTGTATGTGAAGACAGTTCTGACGGCATTGTGTATCGCTACCTCGTAGTCTGCCAGGATGCACTCTGGGTTTGGTCTAATACCTCGCTGCAGACACACATCTAGTGGGGGAAGTCAGCATCTCTTCATATAGTCTGTTGCTTATAGGGCATGCAAGAGTACGTAGACATCTGAGGCACAACAGTAACTGAGGGGCACACGAATCACGAACAGTTGCTGGAGCTGAGAGGGGATGATTGTTGAATGTGTACCGTCCATGAACCAGCTTGCGCTTTCTAGAAAGCGGAGACTGTCACAGTGGCAAACATGAGGATACGGCTATCTGGCGAATCGTTGTCATATATGACATTGGTTAAAAAAAAACAGGGAATAGAACAGGAATGTCACGGATTGTGGATGGATCTTTTGGTGCCGTACCCTTCGAAGCACATCGCACAGTTTGCTTCAGAAGCCTGACAGGACCAGCAGCAACGTCATCTGCATTTGTTTCAAAGTCATCATTTAGTGTCCATATGGTTTTGGTTACCAATACGTATTAAAAACGCATGGCAGACGTCAATTGTTTATTTTTACAAAGTCTTCACTAAGTGTCCATATGGCTTTGGTAACCAATATGTCTTAAAAACGTATTGCAGACGTCAACCTTTTATTTTTCAAAGATTTCACTTAGTGTCCATGTAGTTTTGTTACCAATACGTATTGCAGACGTCATCAGTATTTGTTTCAAAGTCATCACTTAGTATTCACATGGTTTTGGTTACCAATACGTAATAAAAACGCATGGCAGACGTCAACTTTTTATTTTTTCAAAGTCTTCACTTATTGTCAATATCTTGTTGGTTACCAATACGTTTAAAAAACGTATGGTGACGTGTACATATTTTTTTTTTCTAAGTCTTCACTTAGTGTCCATATGGTTTTGGTTACCAATACGTATTAAAAACGCATAGCACACGCCAACTGTTTATTTCCTCAACGTCTCCAACTAGTGTCAATATGGTTTTAGTTACCAATACGTATTAAAAATGTATGGCAGACGTCATCTGAATTCGTTTCAAAGTCATCACTAAGTGTCCATATGGTTTTGGTTACCAGAACGTATTAAAAACGTATGGCAGACGTCAACTGCTTATTTTTTCAAAGTCTTCATTTAGTGTCCATATGGTTTGGGTAACAAATACGTATTAAAATCGCATGGCAGACGTCCACTGTTTATTTTCTCAAAGTCTTAACTTAGTGTTCATATGGTTTTGGTTACCAATACGTATTAAAAACGTATTGCAGGCGTCATCTGTTTTTGTTTCTAAAGCTTCATTTTGTGTCCATATGGTTTTGGTTACCAATACGTCTTATAAACGTATGATAGACGTCTACTGATTTTTTTCAAACCCTTCACTTGGTGTCCATATGGTTTTGGTTACAAATACGTATTAAAAACGCGTGGCAGACGTCAACTGTTTATTTACTCAAAGTCTTCACTTAGTGTCAATATGGTTTTAGTTACCAGTACGTATTAAAAACGTATAACAGACGTCAACTGTATTTTTTTCGAAGTCTTCATTTAGTGTCCATATGGTTTTGGTATCCATTACTTATTAAGAACGTATGGCAGACGTCAACTGTTTATTTACTCAAAGTCTTCACTTAGTGTCAATATGGTTTTGGTTACTAGTACGTATTAAAAACGTATGACAGACGTCAACTATATTTTTTTCGAAGTCTTCATTTAGTGTCCATATGGTTTTGGTATCCATTACGTATTAAGAACGTATGGCAGACGTCTTCTGTAATTATTTGAAAGTCTTCACTTAGTGTCCATATGGTTTTGATTACCAATACGTATTAAAAACGTATGGTAGACGTCTACTGTATTTTTTTCAAAGTCTTCACTTAGTGTCCATTTGGTTTGGGTTACCAATACGTATTAAAAACGTATTGCAGACGTCTAGTATATGTCTTCACTTAGTGTCCATTTAGTTTTGGTTACCAATACGTATTAAAAACGTATTGAAGACGTCTACTATATGTCTTTACTTTGTGTCCATTTGGTTTTTGTAACCAATACGTATTAAAAACGTATTGTAGACGTCTAGTATATGTCTTCACTTAGTGTCCATTTGGTTTTGGTTACCAATACGTCTTAAAGCCGTTTGGCAGACGTCTTGCAGACGGCTATAGTGTTCCAATTTGCTCCGAAACGTATTAAGCACGTAGTACAAACGTCTTGCATACAAACACCCATAGGAGACGTTGCTGTCACCGAAACGAATGGTTCACTGGGTATAGATACTTAGGTATTCTGTTAGTAATGATACTGGCTTTGAATCATGTGATCAAGAACTTAATTGTTGTTACATAATTGGGTTTTTGCGCCATTTTTAACATTATTGCAATAATATGGCAGTACACTAACAAATAAGTACTTGGCTAGGAAATTAGCCTTGTCCTAGGGCAAGGGCAAACCACCTTGTCAGTTGCAAATAAGGATCGGACCCGGGACGCCGGTTCCAAATTTCTTGACGCTTCCCTCTCGGCCACGGCGGTGAGCTTAAAGCCTAGCTTGGTCAATATTATTTCTGATCATGTTAAAGATCGGGAGTTATTTCTTCCTAATCGAACATAGACAAATACACAGCTCGGATAAATGTACAAAATTACGTGTACAATATTTTCGTGTAGCTTTTCTCATAACGAACAACATGGACGTAAACGAAAAATGCGGTTAAAATAGATCCACTTGCATAATTTATGTTGAGTGACAAAATGCCACATTAAAACATATTTCAACCCCTTTAATGACAGTGGTTACCTTTAAACCTTTCTCAAAGGTAACACAGTTGCAGCAGATGACTTTGAAATCCACTAAAAAATGTCTTTAAAAGAAAGTATTATCATGAATACAGTTGTGAACATTGTAGCAAAAAGAAACATTACTCATTCTAAGCTGAAATAGCTTAAGCGATCATCCTCACAGTATTGCGACGACCTTCACTATTCATCTACATGTAAAGTGCCATTCCTCGTTACCTTCGTCGGTAGCGACGCCGGCTTTCAATCCAGGGATTGTGAGTTTCATCTCTTCCAACATTTTTATCAACGTTTGGCAAATGTTACTGTGACAATGTAATTCGTCTACCATCAATGGGTTAATTGTATATATGTAGAAAAGCAGCCAGTTGCTTTTGTGTGGAATACTGGTGTGAGAAAGCAAGAAAACACATCGGTAGATAAACTGGTCTCTCGCGTTCGAGGCGAACGGTTTAACCACTACATCACCCAGGCGGTCCGGAAGTTAATAGCAACAACGATTATAACGTTTTAAACCAATCGTTGATTATGAGTGTTCTTCAATATCTTCAAGATCAATTGACCGATTAAATGACGAATCGGGAAGATCTTCATCTGACTGCACAGAGGCTCAAGCTGGTCTGGATCTTCGCTGATCGTTGATCGGCAATAACAACGGTAGATGAACGTTCGAACTGGCCAATTTATACAGGGATAATGCATAAATCCTTCTTATTCCAATTGATAGTGTTCTCATAAGTTCGTTCAAACGTAAGAGACATCGGGCATGTATATGTATATTACTGGAAAAACATATAAGAATGCATAAATAATGAAAACATGTACATTATTTAATAATTTTGACCATTTTCACATTGCATTATCTGTTGTAGGATACCAACATACCTAGAGGCAAACCAAGAGCACCACAAAAGACTATGTAAAACACAGAATTAAGACGGAATGATTCATTTGTGAACTGTTGTGTGTTGAGAACTGTGAAACAATTGTTCTATCAAGGAACAGACCAGACAATTAAAATCAAATTAAATAGTTAGGTCTATACATCTGCGTGTTTAATTGGTTTGTGTTCCGTCTGTGTGTTTGAGGAATCACTTATGTATAGGACAGGTTTAATACAGTTAATTGGTTAAAATGTTACTGTACACGATGACATTTATACATTTAATTTCTATGAACACGTCTTTGTTAAACGGTTACAATACAGACTGATATGTAGACAGTGAATGTCTTAAACCGTTACTGTATATAATGATTTTGAGACAGTGGTTGTGTTAATCCGTTACTGTATACAATTATTTTTTGACAGTGATTGTGTTTGTTATTGTATATAATGATTTTAGACAGTGATTGTGTTATACCGTTACTGTATAACATGGTTTTTAGACAGTCACTGTTTTAAACCGTTATTGTTTATAATGATTTATAGATAGTGATTTGGTCAAAACGTTAAAGTACAGGACGATTTGCATACAGTGATTGTGTTCTTAAGTTACAATATATGTCGATCTTTATTCAGTGATTAGGTTCAATCGTTACTGTACATGACAATTTTTATGCGGTAATTGGGTTTAATCGTCACTGTACAGTAAGTACTATTCTCATTCAGTAACTGGGTTTAATCGTTACTGTACATGCCGATTTTCATACAGTTATTGGGCCTAATCGTAACTGTACAGTTCGATTCTGATACAGTGATTGGGTTCAATCGTTACAGTACAGGACGATTTATATACAGCGATTGGGTTTAATCGTTACTGTACAGTACAATTCTCTTACAGTTACTGTGTTTAACCGTTACTGTACAGGACGACTTTCATACAGTTATTGAGTTTAATCGTTACTGTACAGTACGATTTTCATACAGTGATTAGGTTCAATCGTAAAAATACAGGACGATTTCTATAAAGCGATTTGGTTCAATCGTTAGTGTATATGACGATTTTTATACAGTCATTTGGTTAAATCTTTAATGTTAAGGACGAATTGTTTACATTGATTGAGTTCAATCGTTACTGTAGGACGCTTTTTATACAGTGATTGGGTTAAATGGTTAATAAACATGAATATATGTATACAGTGATTGGCTTTTATCGTTACTGTAAAGGACGATTTGTGAACAGTGATTGGGTTCAATCGTTACTCTATAGAACGCTTTTTATCCCGTGATTGGGGTAAATTGATAATGTACATGACGATTTGTGAACAGTCATTTGGTGTAATCGTTACTGTTAATGATGATTTGTATTCATTGATTGGGTTCAATCTTTAGTGTATTGCATGCTCTTTAGCTCGACTTTTCGAAGAAAAGGCTAGCCATACTACTCGCCTCGGCGTCGGCGTTTGCGTCGGCGTTTGTGTCACACCGTGGTTAAGGTTTTTTTACCAATTCACTTCTTTTCAAAACCATTACAGATATTACTTTTAAACTTCTAACACTTGTTCACAATTATGGCCTTTTTTCGACTTATAATTTGGTTTACGTACCACACTACTTTTTTGCCATACCATTAGAGATATAGCTTATACACTTACAATACGTATTTACCATCAGTATTTCCATCAACAGACAAGAGTACATAACTGTGTCATGTTTTTTAAATAGAAAATATTGCCCTTTTCCGATTCAGAATATTGGTTAATTTATTCACACCAAGTGAATTTTTTTTATAACAATTATAACCCTTTAACGACTTATAAAGTACTTTGCTTATATAGAGTTTGATAAAGTTCTTGGTTATTTTCCTGTACCTCCCAAAAACGTTTTGTTTTATTGGCAAGCACGAACAAGTCGAGCACGCTGTCCTCTGACAGCTCTTGTTTATACAGTATTTGGGTTAACTCATTAATATACATGACGTTTTGTATAGATTGATTGGGTTCAATGTTTACAGTACAGGACGATTTTCATGCAGTTACTGGGTTAAACTATTACTATACATGAGGATTTTTGTACAAGTAACTTTTATCAACATGACTTGATAACGTAGATACACTGAGTATGTTACTTCTCCATTTGATTGTTTATTTTATATGATTGTCATTGAACTCACCTTTTCAGCTTTGCGCCATGAAAAGCAACTTAATAGATATTATTACTACTGTTGCCCTAGAGGTAGTTTTTCATATTCTAAGATCCATATTTGACCTCAAAAACCTATGTTGTGGGTATTCAAAAAAACGTCTTTGATAGACTATTCTTTAGAGTACCCACCATATAGGTTAGAGCAATAAGAGAAATATTATGGAAATAATAATATATTTAGGCATCTGTTACACGTTTTGAAAAAGACAAGCCTCCATATTCATACTAAGGCTTAACATGGATACTGCTATGCAGCGTTTTCATGAAATCTTCTGTGGCAATGTGGCGAATTTCGCAAACCGGATTTGGTTGCGCGGAGACGATAGCTGATCTGGTTATACACTTGTCGCAAATGTATATGGGTTGGTTTTACGCAGAGTGCCACTCAATTACATATCTTTTTAAGTATCTGTTATATATGGTCGCATATTACTGCCGTAAGATAACCAGTTAATGTGTTGTACACTATTAGCAGGTTATCTAGTTATGGTTTGCGAATTTCACTTAATAAGTAACATAATTCCTGGTTAACTAGATAATATTCGTTTTATCACTTATTTGATACTTTCGAAACGTAAGACTTAAACAAGGCATGAAAGTGACCAGAACTGCAATCCGTTACCTTTTCATGCTCTTAACACTAACATAATATCTAGTTATGGTTTGCGAATTTCACTTAATAAGTAACATAATATCTGGTTAACTAGATAAGATTCGTGTTACCAGTTATAAATAAATAGATGTATACGCCAATTAACTTACAACTGAAATCCTATCTATGTAATTATCTTATCTAGTCAACTACTCATTATTTCACATAATAACTGCTTAACTAAATAAGATTTGTGTTGCAAGTTAGGAAAAAATAGACGCATACGACCATTAACGTACAACGCAAGTCCTAGCTAGTTAACTGCTTATTATGTCACATGCTAAATGGTTAACTATATAAGATTCGTGTTACCATTTAATGGGCTTCCAATGACACGTTTTAGGCGGTTGATCCATTGTAACCATTCGTTCATAAGTACTTTTCTTCATCTGATAAATAAACATAGTTATAATGACAACTATTTTCATCTGTATCTACATTTTCTAGTTATTTAAAACAAAATTGGACATCAGTGTCATGCCTTGTTTGAAACATGATAAATAATGCTTTTAAAATTAACAAATTCGTTTAATTACCAGACGATTTTACAGTGTCCTTTTGTGTTTAACCTATACCAGAACAAACGTGAAATGCTCTGTTGCTGAGATTATCTTACAGTAAATTAATTCAATACAAACTAATTTTAAATGCAAATATTAGGGGTCCGTCTAGCATTGCTTAATCAATAGTTACAGCTGTCTCAAAACAACTGAAACTGTTTACTTTTTCCAATAGGTTTTCACAATCCATAGGTGAGCAAAAATGCATTGATTTTTATTTTCTTAAATTTACAATCCTTTTGTTTGAATCAGTACCTTGCTGAGGTTGCAGAAGGCGTTGACATTAATCATATGATAAACTCATTCTACAAAAATGACAAATAAATGATGAAATGTATTTCTAAGAAAGAAAATCACACGACTTGATTGGAATTCGAACCCGCGCACGTCTTTTGCGAAAATGTTTTTAAGCTAGGTGCGTTTCCACTGCACTAAGCACCTACAGTTATAACATCATTCGAATTTCCGCTAGATTTGCCACGCAATAAACGCGTGATCTATAACTGGCAACACGAATCTTATCTAGGTATCCAGTTATTATGTTACTTATTAAGTGGTTAACAAGATAATATTCGTGTTTCCACTTATCGATTTATATACACCTGGATATCTGGTAACACAAATCTTATCTAGTTAACCAGTTATTATGTGTAATAATAAGTATTTAACTAGATAGTATTTCAGTTGTAAGTTAATGGACGTATAAATCCTTTAATTGGTAACTCGCAACACGAATCTTATCTAGTTAAGCAGTTAGAATGTTACTTATTAAGTGGATTTCGCAAACCATAACTAGATAACCTATTAGTGTTGCACAGTACATAATAAACATGTAACGGGTGGCAGTTCTGGGCACTTTCATGCCTGATTTTAGTCTTACGTTTCGAGAATATCAAATAAGTGGTAACATGAATCTTATCTAGTTAACCAGTTATTATGTTACTTATTAAGTGAAATTCGCAAACCCTAACTATATAACCAGTTAGTATTGCACAAAACATTAACTGGTTATCTTACAACAGTAATATGCCACCATAGTTACATACATATTGAAGAGCGATCAGTTTCATTAAACGTTAACTAACGGAAGTGAAACGAAATGACAGAATATGTGCAAAAGCTCTTATGTAATTGATGGATTTACTTCTGTTAGTTATAATAGATTCATTTCATTATATGTCAACATCAGTATTTCCACGTCTATTTTTATCTTACTTAAATAGCTGTTTGACACTTCTATCTTAAATCGTTGATTAATAGGCAGCGTTACACGAAAGCCACCTTTCAGGTGTAATGTATGACAATTACCAAAAGAAGACCCTATCTTGATCACCTTTTTGAATAGAACTGAAAAGGTATTCAAGGTTCTTACTCTTACACTTATAAGAAAAGAGGAGCCTTGTCCCCTAGTGGCCAATGGATCTTGGTAGAGGAAAACTGAGAAACATTTTTGACAAATTATGTTCTGCCTGTACTTTTGTAAATGGAATTGAATTATTTGAAAACATTTCTGTGAAATTATTTTGAAAATTGACAAGTAGTATTCATATGAGAATATTTGAACTGACAACGGACGGACGGTAATGGATCACAATAAGTCGACCCGATCGTACTACAGAGGCTTCCATGACGATTATAAGAGAATATGTGGCAAACAAAGAAGATCTGGATCCATCTGTAGGGAGGTGTAGGCCCGAAGATCGGTTCAGTCTGCGTGGAGGTGTAGGCCCGAAGGTCAGCTGTTGTGCTTTCGTGTTACGTGGTTCAAAGTTCTTTACATGCAATTTAATTATTTGGTTTAAACTGGATACATTGATAGAGAAAGTGCATAGACCAAGATTAGACTGCTTTTATAAAAATGTCTTCACCGATAATAATTGTATCACCTGTCAATATGTACAGGTTAACCTCTCCCGAGCTACATTGCGCTGGTGTAAATCATTACAGCTGCTATAGAGAGATGTGATATGGTCACATGTTTCCATTGATTAAATATTGTCATTTTATTCATGCACACTAAATTTTGGGAATCTAAAGTGAACAATTATATAAACAATATGGAAGAATGAGGAATTGTTTTATGGTTAGCAATAACTTCTTTACCCAAGTACTATTCCAAATTACGGTTCAATCTCATGTCGTTCCTAAAGTTGCCAAACAATAAACAGAATGTAGGCCGTGCTGAGTTGATAATCCTTGGATTTACTGAATACTTTTCATAAAAAAAAACAGGCTTATCTTTTTTTTTGTTTTCTCATATGCTTCGTGTAACGTTGAGAAAAGATTCATCTTAGCTTATATCTGTGATATTTAAAGACTTATTTTTTTGTTACTGAAAAGTTAAAAATATTACCCATTTGGAATGGTTTAACAGAGAAATGATCTGTAATGTTATCACTTATCTCTAAGACACATGTTCATATGGCTCTAGTTTTTGGCATTGCGTTATGCAACAATGAATAAAGTTCAACAATCCTGTGTAACTAACGAAATATTTAATATTTAGCCCATACACATGAAACAATATTGACGCATACAACATTTAACAATATCTACTAATACATCGTCAATTTAGTCTCGCCTTCTTTTACCATTATATTTACGTATATGTCTTACTAGCGCAAGGTGCCCTTTCATTCTACTCGACGCCTTTCTTACTCCCACCTCTTCCTGTATGGTCTAAGCAGGATAAATCCACCAGGATCTATCCCTTCCCTCTCGGATCTTATTCTAGCCGACGTGTCTGATCTAGACAACATATCAAACAATATCTTCTTTTAATGCTCCCTCTCTGTCTCTCTGCTCTCTGTCTTTTACATAAAAAATATCAGACCACTTAACACAATTAACATATGTGCCACTGTTATTAATACAATAAATCTCTTTTACAAAGTAAATGGTCAACTCCTAGTGGAGCGCCATCCTATTGCTATTATGTGTCATTATGTTTCTGTATGCTCCTTGAACCAAACTATTATAATGTGCGATAACCATACTTTAATCTTTAGTTAAAAGGACGTAACATAACAGACGTCGATAACGCTAAATTATTTACACTTTTCCACAAGCAACAAATTTACAGCAGACGAATTTGAAAACACCTGGGAAAAGTATGTAAACATCTTTAAAAAGAAAGAACAGTTATTCAATAAAGTTGATAACATTGTAGCAAAAGCAGAAATTGCTCTTCAAGATCAATTTCCTCTTTTGCCATAATGTTTTCAAAAGTCTTCTGCTGCAGAGGCGTCATACAGCGTATGGAAGTGGCATAGGGTTAATAACTGTACAGCAAGCTGATACTTTATCGTAACGAAATTACTAAGGTATATAGTCCAAAGGTTGTACCCAATATTATATATAAACATTGTTCGTTCATTTTCAAATGCCTCGTAAACACATATATAACATATAGGATAGAGCAATGTATAATAACAACAAGTGCATAAAGCCAATGATATCGTTTTAAACGTGGAATTTAACCATTATTTTCTCAACGACCCTTTTCGTCACATGAGACTAGGTCTCCTTTAGGACCCAGGAGTTACTACATGTACACTGTGATTACTTTGGCCAAGTTCAAAAGGAATGGTGTTATATTTCTCCATTACATTTTAAAATCATTTACTCCTCCCTTCCAGAGAGATTAGTTTCCAGTTTAATTTTCTTCCTTCATACGCGTATTGTCAACCCGTACTTGAAATTATTTATTATACTTTTCCGGACACCTGTACAATCATCAAATTTCTACAATATACTTAATCCACAATATAAAACACATTACAATATGTTGTACTAAGGTGCCGAATATGTACATTATACATAAAAGACAGCTCTGCAATGAATTATCCACAGTTACTTCCCATTCACAATTACATGGAACACACAAGCGCATGACCCTTTTTCACATTTCGTCTAACTAATTATTGTTCTAGCTCACCAATAATTGAGGTATCTTACACTATGTTGTTAATCCTATCGAGTCAGAGACCTATTTGCATGCTAGTCAATTATTATACCTAGAACCCAATAATGTGCAGTCCAATTTTCCAGTTTTCGTCAAACATAGAATATATTACCAGTACTACAATCACTCTAATACTCCAGACGCCTTCTTTTCAACAATATGCACAAATTTACTTTTCTTTTTAGTCATTGTATAAAACCCTACTTCAAAAAAACACTACAGACTCTACTACAGTAAAAAGCACATACAAGCATTATAACAAACTATTTTCATCTGAACACTCTTGGTAAAGGTTCACCTAAAACACCAACTAAACATTGAAACAATTGACTCAGAGTTTTGTTAACATTAAGGTTACATTTCCTAAATTTTACTTATATTTTGTATAAAGATTGTCCCCTTTCCCCATAATGAAGTTGTAATCTTACAAACGATCCTGTAACAATATCCATAAACGCAACAAATTGAATACATTGACTTATTTTAAGAATGTGATCTGTAAAAGATTGTTAGTATGCTCATAACCAATCACTGTAAACTTTGGCTTTCTTACATTTACAGAGAAACGTATTGCAGTACATATTAAGAAAATATTAACTGATTTGGTGATAATTTGGACAATTTACTTGAATAACAATATCATCGGATAATATAAAAAATATAAATGTAGTAGTACTTAAAGCAAGATCAGAGCTAATTTAGTCCACAAATAAAAGTCTCCTAAATATATGCTAATAAAAGGGAGAAAAATATAAGTGAAACTACATTCCCTTGTGTTAAGCCAACAGCGCACATTCGAGACATTCTGAATTGTTATCACTCTTACTTTAACTAGTGGGTATATATCTTAGTCCGCTATGATATAAAACACTATCAAATGGCTTTTTAAGATTAAAAAACTGTACAACGCACAACTTACGGTTTCATATACGGTGGTTAATTAAGTCAAGCACGAAAATACAAATAAAGCTAATTAGTGGGAGACGAATGACGTTTCTAAAGTCGCAATTAATGGACAGAATGTAGGCCGTGCTTGCAATCCTTGCATGTACTTAATAGTTTTCAAAAAAAAGAGGGCTTATCATTTTATTTTTGTTCTCAATTCTCAATATGTTTCGTGTAACGTTGAGAAAAGATTCATCTTCGTATGACTCTAGTTATTAGCATTGCGTTATGTAACAATTAATAAAGTTCATAAAGCCTGTGTGAATAACAAAATATTGAATACAATACACCTGAAACACTATTGATACATCAACATTTAACAATATCTACTAGTACATCGTCAATTTAGTCTGGCCTTCTTTTACCAATATATTTACGCAAATGTCCCACTATCACAAAGTTTCTGATCTAGACAACATATCAAATAAGATATTCATTTAATGTTCCCTGTCTGTCTCTCTGCTCTCTCTGTTTTTCCTAAAAAATATCGGACCACTTAGTGCATCTGTTTTTAATAAAATAAATCCCATTCACAAAGTAAATGGTCAACTCCTAGTGGAGCGCCATCCGATTGCTATTCTGTTTATAATGTTACAGTATTCCCCTTGAACAAAAATATTATGATGACCGATAACCATACTTTAATCTTTAGTTCAACGGCCTTTACATAACAGTCATCGATAAATCTTAATCATTTACACTTTCCCACAAGCAACAAATCTACAACAAACGACTTTGAAAACACCTGGGCAAAATTATATATTTTTTTTAAAAAGATGAATTAAAGAACAATTATTCAATAAAGTTGATAACATTGTAGCAAAAGCAGAAATTGCTCTTTAAGAACAATTTTCCATTTTGTCATAATGTTTTCAAAAGTCTTCTGCTGTAGAGGCGTCATAAAGCCTATGGAATTGGCATATGGTTAATAACAGTACAGCAATCTGGTACTTTATCGTAACGAAATTAGGAAGGTGTATAGTCCAAAGGTGTTACTCAATAAAAAAAATATATGTAAACAATTGTTCGTTCATTTTCAAATACCTCGTTAACATATATATAACATATAGGATACAGCAATGTGCATAATAACCACAAGTGCATAAAGCCAATGTGGAAACGTGGAATTTAACCATTATTTTCTTAACGAGCCTTTTTGTCACATGAGACCAGGTCTACTTTAGGACCCAGAAATAATTTAGCTTTGATGTCCTAGAAATGCACTCTTTTAATTCAGATTTATTTATATGACTAATATGCTTGTGTAAAATACAGAAGATTTATGCGGGTCTTTACTGGTAAAAGTATGCTGAGTTACTACAAGTACACAATGATTACTTTGGCCAAGTTCAAAAGGAATGTTTTTTATATTTTACCATTACATTTTAAAATCGTTTCCTCCTCCCTTCCAGAAAGATTAATTTCCAGTTTAATTTTCTTCCTTCATAAGCGTATTGTCAACCCGCACTTGAAATTCTTTATTATTCTTTTCTCCACACCTGTACAATCATCACATTTCTACAATATTCTTGATCCACAATATACAAAACATTACAATATTTTGTTTTAAGGTGCTGAGTATGTACATAATACATAAAGGACAGCTCTGCATTGGATTATCCTTCAGGTACTTCCTATTTCCAATTACATGGAACACACAAGCGCATGACCCTTTTTCCCATGTGGTATAACTAATTATTATTCTAGCTCACCAATAATCGAGGTATCTTACACTATGTTGTTAATCCTATCGAGTCAGAGACCTATTTGCATGCTAGTATATTATTATACTTAGAACCAAATAATTTGCAGTCCAATTTTACAGTTTTCGTCAAAACATAGAATATATAACCAGTACTACAATCACTCTAATACTCTAGAATCCTTCTTTCCAACAATATTCAAAAAATCACCTTTCTTTTTAGACATTGTATAATACCCTACTTCATAAAAACACTACAGACTATACTACAGTAAAAAGCACATACAAACAACATATTTTCATCTAAGCAATACCTATTGCTTGCACTATATTTATATCTCCCTTTCTAACAAACACCCGACACCTGATAACGACCCCAAATGTTTGATATTCATACCAAACCTTGATTTTACCTCTTTAGTAACGTATCTTACACAGCTATACATCGTGCTGTTACATGAGATAATTACACGTCAGTTTCCTTAAACTAACTTAACTTATATTTCTTGGAGAATTTTCAAGTAAGTCTAAACCTTTACTTTACACGCATAATTCAGCGTGCTAGCTAACGCAACTGATAACCTCCTATCGCCAGCATTCGTCTCCCCAAGTAGTTCAAACTAACTAATTCAGATTTAAATAATTATCCTCCAGGAATACATACTGCCATTTAACCATTGATTTCGTCAACTCTACATTACTAAACTTGTAACTGTCATCCTTTCTTACATCACATATCTCACCAAGAAAACAACAATTTAACCAACGATACAATATATAGTTCAACATTGAATTACACAATACTACATCATTTGATACAATATAAGTCCGTCCTGTTCTGTTACATGTATTACATTAGCTACTGACAACATTCCTACCTTGATATTATATTCCTCACTTACCTAACCGACATAAAACACATATCATAGTGCGCCGATACCAAGTCCGAGACTTGGGACAGACTTGTACATATGCCTTTTCTAATTATTCCAAATCTGATTTAAAATTTAGAAGCTAGTGTAACACATTTAGCAAATTTATAACTGACCCCTTTATCCGAAGAAATTGCATTTTTGCAATGAAAATACTTTGAAATTAATTATATATAGTTTTCGGAAACTTAGGCGGTACTTCAACATTTCAATACCAAAACAACCCAAAAGGTTACTGACAATAATTACCAAGCATTTTTCTTGTAAGAAACGTCATTTGGATCTAGCTACATACTCCTTTAACATCATCTCAAATGCAAACTACCAGCCGTGTTGGTTCCCTTGGTCTTCTGTTGTCCGTTAATATTCTACAAGTGTACATTTGAATGGAAGTAACCAGGCTTCTGCGCCCCAGGACGAGACAGGTAACTTCCCAACTTAACACATAATTAAACATTAAATACTACCACAGTTCCGTTAAAGAGTCTATGATGATACTGTCCTGGTCACGAGGTACCATTTATACGTCCTTGTAATTGTATCTCTCACTTCTCTGGCTCGTTGTATATGTCTCTAGTATTTTGCTGTGAGTTGTGTAACAATCAACGAAGTTCAACATACCTGTGTGACAATAGTTAATAAATTAACGTAATGACAAAGTAAGCAGATAACAACAACATGTTTCGTGTAAAGTTGAGAAATAAGCGAAATAAGCGAAACATTCATCTTAGTTAATATCAGTGTACTTTTTAGACTCTTTGTTTACTTAATACCAGAGAAAAGATCTGTATTGTTATCTCTTATTTCTATAACCCATTTTCGTATGTTTCTACTACTACGCATATGCATTGTGTTGAGTAACAATTACTTAATAAATTGAAAAAGCCTGTGTTATTATGTAGATCACATACATAGAACAATACTGATACATTGAACATTTAACATGATTGCATACTTTCATATTGTCCCGTTCACTTTACTTTGCAAACCGGTGTCAAGGAGTGATCATGACCGTAGATAAGGGCGTAAGAAAAATCCGCATAATTTACATGCTAGGAATCTCATATACTGATCATGGACACTTTCTTAATGTCTCATTCTAACAGTACGTTTTTGACATTATAACAGTATACTGTTACACGGCACGCGCGTCTAAAATGTTGGTCATTTAAAAAAATAACGTCACCGTTATCATTCAACTTTCCAAACGGCATTTGCAACAAAATGACTACTAATGTAAACAAACAGTTTGTTTCGATTTCGGAAGCAGATTTATCAACACTAAATAAAAAAGAATTTCCACAGTTTAAACCAAATAGTTTTCAATATGAAAGTATGCAATAAAAAGGTTATTGACCCTGTATTGTGAAATCATCGTTGAACCTCGCTCTTTGGCGAACGTAACCTCGCAAGCTCGGCAACGTCAACCCAAGAACTCGGTCCAACGATGATTTAATAGCGTTAACACTTGCGGCAATCCGAGTTTAGACCAAGAAACAACCGTTGATAAAACGGTCGTTAGAGAAATGATATCCGATAAAATGATCATATACCGATGTCCATAATATTTAAAATCAATGGGAATTCTCTCTAAAAATAGTGAAAATTTAATTTCGTCCAAATATGTCAGTTAGGGCCTCTGTTTTGTAGAAGGTCCTATTATGGTGGATTATATACAGCACCTACTTGAAGGAATTACCCTCGACCTAGCACTGGAGAGAAACGTTTATAAGAAATGGCAACTTAACAGTTTGATTTAGTTAAAAAAAGGCAATTAGACTGTTTTATTTCGTATATAATAATAATAAAGTGATTTAGCTGTTTGATTTCGTATATAATTGGTTATTAAACTGTCTGATTTGATATTAAATCATTGTTTAAACTATTTCAGTTTCGTATAAAATCAGCAGGTAAAATTGTTCATCTGCAATAGGTTTAGGAGTTCAAAAAAGAAACTTCAGCAAAAGTGCAAATAGAAAGCCAAAATGATTGAAATCGTTACTAGGTTCCTTTTGTGATCCATTTGTGTCAGTGTTGGTCTTGAACACGGTATCTGACAGACATACCAATACGGTTGTGTTTACATCATACACCAGTTCGAACTCCATATCATAGAGATTACGAATGGTCAGGTTGCTGATCAATACAGTATCATTATCTCTGAGATCAAATTCTCCGCTATACAGAGAAACTTGTTCGCACACAAACAATATTGTAAGATCCCGATAAGGGAATAAGACAAAGTCAATATGGTGTACAATGAAGTTCCAATTCTTGTTATTTCTGGAGTACTTTAAGATAGATTGTTCAAAACTAACATAGGATCCGTTCAGATTTACCGTCCATTGCTTGCCAATCGAGTTTTTGATGGAACGGTACAGAATTGACGGAGAATTTGATTCACTTAGTAAAACTATCAATACTGCCCTCTCAGGAAGAGATTCGTCAGTGTGTGAGATGGTAATTAATTTCCATAGAGAAGGCCAAGGTTTGTTCTCAAGAAACAGTTCTTTCATATCCGTCTGTTTTACTTTTCCTTGTTGAACCAGTGTTGGTATGTTATCATATTGACTCTCTGGGTAGTTTAACTGCACCGCGAGTGAGACCAAACCACCAAACCATGATTTACTTGGAACTTTACAACCGGTACGTGTTCGTATCTGTCCGGATGGACAAAGAATATTCCTACACCTATCAGACGTCTGCAATAAAAAAAAATATATATATATAATACATATACATGTAATTAAACTTTTTATGAAATGACAACGAATGTCAGATAATTTTTATCAAATGACAAAGCACTAAAAGAATATCTGGTTTTCAAAAGCTATTTTGATTTCGTCAGTAAACCGTATAACAATGCCGCCAATAATTATACCGAGTCCATATTCAGCTTAGTTAAGGAGTTTATTAAATGTGATTATAAACAAACACTCATGAGATATTCAATTTATCACATAAAGGCGTATTTCGATAAAATGTATTTAACGTTTACAATATTTCTAGATGAAATTTACGGGGTTTGGCGCCAAAGTGACTAACGTTACGACGTCAAACCGCTGACGTGATGTCATTCTCCTAGTATTCGGTCATGTTATATTACACACGTTATATACAAAGAAATTTGTAATGGGTATATTAGATCGGATACAAGCATTGTAATATGATAAATGTATATATAATTTGTATTGGCCAAATAAAAGGCGTGTAACTTACCGAATAAAATTGAATTAACATGCATTTTTAAAAACCATTTTGCCATATATATACTTCCATTTATCTTTATAGTTATTTTTAAAATGAAATATTACTTTTCGGGACACCCTGTATGTATGTGGATTTTTAAACAAAACTGTTCACTTCACTGTATGCATTTGTGAATCATTTTGTTGGCCTCTTCCTAACTATATGATAAACGACAATCATATCTGGCTTCGCAGTAAACAAAAGACGTTGGATTGACGTTGTATAGACGTTGGACCCCAACGTTTGATTAACTTTGGATTTTGAAATCAGACAAGCACTTTCCCTGGCTATATCATTTTAAAAGATTCCATGGAAAACCTGCTTGGAAAAATTGTCCAATTAACATTGGAACCGAATTCCATGGAAGAAAATATGAATTTGTCAGTTGATATTGTCTTTTTTTTCCATGGACAGTTTGGGATAATTGTCCATGGACATATTTTCCCATGTTTCTGTCCATGGAAAAGGGATCCTGTTTTTAACTTAACATTGAAAATACTATTCATAGCTACTGAAAATTGTCAGTACAGTGCCATTGAAATGCATTACAATTTATAGTTTATAAATCTTACATATTGCAATCTTTATTCAATTTAATTTTATTTTATTTATACAACAAAAACAAACAAAGTCACATTTTTTTAAATATTTGGAGGGTTCCTTTAGCTCTAGATGACTTGATTTTCCTCATTTATTCTTGAAACATCACCGATGATCAATCAAATCACTGAAAGTGCTGACGGCCTGGGGGCTGCAGAAAGGTTGGAGAAGTAGGGAACATGTAAAAAGAAATAACAATTGCAGCTTATGTATATGTATTTAGTGTTAAGAAGTTGAAAGATCATATCAAAAAAAGTAAATATTATGAAACTGCCAATTTGAAAACAGGAGAACCTTGTTGGCGCTATATCGCTCACATGAGTGCAAGAGCTCACAAGTATACACATTAAAGACATGATGAAGAATGAAAGGAAAATTTGACAGCAGGTTTAAGCAGAATATTTGAAGTTTCTGCCTTATTATATTCAGAAATATGTCAATGTTAAATCAACTTCAATTAAGTAGAAATAATTCTCTAAACCATAGACTAGACTTGGAGAAAGTGTTTGATCTATGCAACACTCATCAAGAAAATCATTCTGACAAAGATTCAAAATGCAACCTCCAGAGTGTTATCAAGATGTTCCGTCATTTGGCCTAGTGATCTATTTTCTTTATCACTCATATTTGAACATGGGCTAGATATTATCAACACAAACATGTTGAACAAGTTTGAAACTGCTGAAGCAACGAATGCGGCCTCCAGAGCAATAACAACATTATACACTTCAATTTGACATATTAACCTAGTTTATGACCCGGCATGACCCATATTCGAAATTAGCCTAGATATCATTAAGATAAACATTCAGACCATTTTTTTTTAAAAATGTGGCCTTTACAGTGTTGACAAGATTTTCCTGCAATTTGGCCAATTAACTTACTTTTTGAACAGAAAGAACCAATAATCAAAGGTGGCCTACATATCATCAAGACAAACATTCTGATACAGTTTTAACATGATCAATTTAAAAATGCAGCCTCCAGATTGTTAACAATATTTTCCTTCAATTTGGCCTAGATATCATTAAGATAAACATTTTGACCAAATAAAAAAAAAATGTGGCTTCTACAGTGTTGGCAAGATTTTACTTCAATTTGGCCTAGTGACCTAGTTTCTGATGAAGCAAACATTGCAGACTCTAGAGTGTTAACAAGATTTTCCTTCAATTTGACCTAGTGACCTTCTTTTTAACCCAAAATGACCCATATTCAAACTTGACCTACATATCATGAAGACAAACATTTTGATAAAGTTTCAACATGCTTAAAGTTACTCAGGGCCAAATTGAAATCTGGTCACTTCGAAACCGTCCCTATGGTAGAATATCTGAATGAGCATTTATCAATGTTATCAGGAAAAGCACAATCCTAAAATGGGTCTGTCTGGTCATATAACATTAGACTCGGGTTTTTTTTTTTTTTTTTTTTTTCGTTTTTAATTATCATAATGAGAAAACAAATATTTGCCAATTATCTCTGTAAAATAATCGGACAATTTATTGTTGTCAAATGTAACTTCCAAAATATAGACGGAACATAGTCCGTAATTTATATATATTTGAAATAGAAATTGTAATGATAGTTTTATACATCCCCTCCCCCGACCCAATCAGAAATTTCTAAATAATCTGCATAACACTTGATCGTCTGCAAATAGTATTTAATTAAAATATAGAGAAAATGATAGCTGCTCGCCAAATGGCATTAATACCGAGTGCGTGGGTAAACAACGTAAACAAAGTCAAGTAAAGTTAAAAATGCAGATTCCAGAGTGTTAACAAGATTTTCTATCAATTTGACCTAGTGACATAGTTTTTTTACCTCATATGGCCCAGTTTTAGTTGGTCCAAGATTTGATGGAGATAAATGTTCTGATAAACTTTCATGAATATCTGATGTAAAATGTAGCCTGTAGAGTGTTAACAAGACAAAAATATTGATGCCGCACGTCACAGGACGGACGCCGGACAAAATGTGATAACAATAGCTCACCTTGAGCACTTCGTGCACAGGCGAGCTAAAATAAAAAGAAAATTATTGATAACAATTAACTGCACATAGTGAACGAATTAACAGAAGAAAAGCCCATGAGAGCACATAAACATACACTTGCAAAGAAACATAACAAGAGGGTCACGAGGGCCCTAGATCGCTCACATTAATCATGCAATGTGATTTCTAATGCAAAACACATCAAGACAATTATTCTGACAACAATTCAAAATTCAACCTCCAGAGTGTTGACAAGATTTTCCTTTATTTGGTCTTATGACCTGTTTTCTATTTTACCTTATATGATCCATATTCGAACATGGGCTAAATATTCTCAAGTCAAACATTCTGACAAAGTTTCAACTTGATCAACGTAAAAATGCGGCCTCCGGAGTTTTAACAATATTTTCTTTCAATTTTCCTAGTGACCTAGTTTTTAACCCAATATGACCCATTTTCGGCTTCTATAGTGTTAACAAGATCATAACCAATATTCAAACTTGGCCTACATGTAATCAAGACGAACATTCTGATCAAGTTTCAACTTGATCAACGTAAAAATGCGGCCTCCGGAGTTTTAACAATATTTTCTTTCAATTTTCCTAGTGACCTAGTTTTTAACCCAATATGACCCATTTTCGGCTTCTATAGTGTTAACAAGATCATAACCAATATTCAAACTTGGCCTACATGTAATCAAGACGAACATTCTGATCAAGTTTCAACAAGCTCAAGTTAAAAATGCAGCACTCCAGAGTGTTAACAAGAGTACCCTTCAATTTGGCGTACTGACCTTGTTTCTGAGCCAATATGACCACTATTCTAACTTAACCTAAATATTATTCTGACAAAATGTCAAGCTACTGAAGCAAAAAATGCCACCTCTCGATAGGAGAATATGTTCCTTTAATTTGTCCTAGACCTAGTTCTTGACCCGGAATGACCCGTATTCAAACTTGGCCTAGATATTATTAAGATAAACATTCTGACCTAATTTTAAACTGCTGAAGAAAAAAATGCGGCTTGTACAATGTTAAGAATATTTTCTTTCAATTTATTCTCGTGACCTAGTTTTTGAACAGGCATGACCAATATTCGAACTTGGCTTACATATCATCAAGATAATCATTTGTTTAACTAACAACACATTTTGAAATCAATTTTATTAACATTCTATGAACATTTTATTTTCATTATACCTCAAATGACTCTGTAATGTTAAATTTTCATATACTCATCATGGGCAATTTCTTACTGTCTCATGCTAACAATACGTTTTTGACCGGTTAACAGTATACTGTTACATAGCACGTGCGTCTTAATGTTGGTCATGCGCGTGCCACCGTTATAAATTCACTTTTCCAAACGGCATTCGCCAAAAAAGAACATGTTATTATTCGTAAAATGTAAGCCGGGCCTAGCAACACATGCGCACTAAGAAACGTTGTATGAAAAATACGCAGGAGGGGATTGCAACAGTCAAAAATAGTTCCGGAAGTTTATAGTGATATACTGTATGGTATATCACGCTCAAATCCCATATTGCGTATAGAAGAGAAATTGTCAAAAGTGTTAACATTTCGACCTTCGTAATTAATTACTACACACATGAACTCCAAATCGTGATATAAGAGCCAGTATATTAATAAACATAAGATCTATTTCCAATCTAGCACTATTTTATAACTAAAAGGTATACAACTGAGTTGGGAACTATCTACTGTTCAGACATGACGTTGCTTTCCTTGATAAAATCACGTGTAGGCTATTCTATCTTTGCTCCCATTGTATTTGTTTTGGAAATATTCACGTATTTTTTCAACTTACAATCAGTTTAATTAACTGTCGATAAACATTTTATTCTAATTATACCTTTTTCAAATTTTCATATACTCATCATGGGCAATGTTTTACTGTCTCTTGCTAACGCAACGTTTCTGACCGGTTAACAATATGCTGTTACATGACACGCGCGTCTAAAATATTTGTCATTCACGTGCATGACGTCATTTAAAACAATAACTTCACCGTTATAATTCAACTTTCCAAACGGCATTTGCAACAAAAGTACGCGACTTAATTAATAAAATGTCAATCCAAGCGTAGTTATGCATGCGCACTAAGAAACGTTATATGAAAAATACGCGGGAAGGAATTTCAACAGCCAAAATAGTTCCGGCAGTTTAGAGTGATTTACTGTATGATGTAATCTCTC
This sequence comes from Serripes groenlandicus, assembly GCA_031761405.1. Classification (NCBI taxonomy): domain Eukaryota; kingdom Metazoa; phylum Mollusca; class Bivalvia; order Cardiida; family Cardiidae; genus Serripes; species Serripes groenlandicus. Next base: position 66,661,731 of record JASEVX010000003.1, read on the forward strand.
TGCGTATAGAAGAGAACTTGTCAGTAGTGTTAGAAGTCTTTATATGTAACGTGTGTAATATAACATGATCGAATCTCTATGAAAATGACGTCACGTCAGCGGTTTGATGTCATAACGTTACTCACTTTGGCGCCAAAACCGGTTAATTTCATCCATAAATTGTGTAAACGTTAAGTACATTTTATCGAAATACGCCTCATAAATCACTTTGTGTGATAAATAGAATAAACGTGTACACAAAGATGAATATGACCTCGGCATTATTATTGGCGGGATTGTTATACGATTTACTGACGAAATTAAAATAGCTTTAGAAAATCCGATTTTCTTTTGTGTTTCGTCATGTGATAAAAAGAATCTGACATTCGTTGTCATTTCATGAGAAGTTTTATTAAACTCATCCAGGAAATTTGTTATTTAGCTCACCAAAGCCTCTCTTTATAACAAATGTCTTGAACTCGTTAAATAAAACTTAATATGAAATGGCAACTCATATCAGATCCTATCAGATGTCGCCGTAGTTAGACTGTTAAATTTTATTATTTTTTTCTATATGACTGATTATTCCATTGTTGCCTGTCAATCTGAATAACAATTATCACTTGTATAAGTTCTTTGCTTTTGAAAAAAATGTTTGATTAGATTGATATCTCCGCAAAAGGACGATTCATCCCGATCGGACACTTTGTAATTCGGAACAAAGACAGCAGCGTCCAAGAAACAAAACACATGAAGTGCTGACAGGCAAGGTCTAACTAAAGATCACGGATCACGGACTACAGTTTATTGGTATCTGCCGATACAAATTAAGCAATCTAGCTACGCACAACGGAGAAATATGCCAACTAAATTAATTTTTCTTTTGTCAGAAAAGGCATTTTCATAAAATATAGAAATGGTTTTTTTTTATGTTCTTTTCCTAACACTAACTTATGTAATTTGTGAAACAAACATTAAACAGACGTCGGAAAGACGTCAGATATTCGTCACCGATGTCGCTACCAAAATACAACGCTGGTACGCCGTCGACCCAACGTAAAACAGCAACGTTGTATCGTCGTCGTGAATGTGACGTCGGTTGACGTTGGTTTATGGTTACCGACGTCACAACCATTGTTTTAATACAACTTGAATCAAACGTCGGTGTGACGTCGGGTGTTTACTGAGTCGATATGTGAGTGTTTTTTTCGTTAAATACTTGCTCTTATTTAGATTATTGAATGAAAATGAAAATATCCTACCAGTGACGGACCATTCCTGACACAAGCCTCTGGGAATGCTATCTTTTCGTCTGATACCCAATCATGATTCATCTTCTTGAAATATATTGCATCCAATACGAAAGAAAATTCCACTGAGAAAGTGGTCTTTAGATTTTCGAACAGTTTGCACGACCATGTACCAGCATTGGAGATGTAACAATAAATGTTTTTATACACCATAGGGAATATCCGAACCGTAGACTTCAGTCCACTTTCACATGCTTCCCTTACGTCAATTGATGACAAATTCGTGTTTGTCACAGACGGCATCGTATTAATTTGTGACGATAACTTACACGTAGAAACAAGTTCGTGATGACATCGTTTGTTTGCGAGAAAACTTGGATCACTGAATTCGAATACAATATAGCAATTAGACGTCAGCAGATTTCGCTCAATGAACTGTACTTGTTGGGAAATGGGTAATTTATGGTAACTGTTTATGTCTTTACAAACAAGAATAGGTAACCAAGGTTTGACGTCAGTGATGTTGTGACAAAGGGCACACTCGGCGTTCTTGTAGATCTTGTCATGTTCTTTTGAGTAAACAGGGAACAAATTACCCCATGCTGCAACTGGATCTTTATTACAGGAAGGCAACACACTATCGTGTATATTTGCTTCCGGAAGTGAGTTGTCTACACAGCCCCCTTTTGGTGTAGAGGAGACGATTTGATAGAAGGGTACATTTCTTGGCCATGTTTCATCCGGTGTCCCCGTTTGTACATAAATACACTCCATGCTTTCTTCAACAAAAGTATCATCGTTGTCATCTGGGTAACAGCAGTTCATATGTTCATGACATCGTTCATGGCAAGAACATCCTAAGAGAAACAAACAGCTAAATTGAGAATTTAGCCATAATAATCTGTGGCATTTGCAAACAGTCTAGGTTCGGATTAACCTGTGTGTTCTAGCAGAGTAAAAGGAAACTGCATGCTTTGCTAATTAGTCACATATGGTTTCAAGACGAACCAGATTAGTAGATATACTGCTATAGTCTTCTTGTGGCTATGACACCCTTCCGCTACTTTGATTATGCTTGAATGGCTAAATGCAGGAAAGATTCGACTTTGATTAGACAGAGTCGATATGCATTCTGATCTTATTAGTCGCAAACTCCCGATATCCGAATTATTATGACATTATAATTCTAGGATAATATATGACGATACTATTTGCGTGTAAATAGAAGCCGATGCATAATTATGTATGCCTTGACATCACAATAAATAAGTTACTTTTATCAACTATACCCTAGTTACGAGAATTGGTCTAAATTTCCTTCATATATGACGGAAAATAATTATGGTTTATATATAATTGATTGATACTTGAATTATAATCTGCGTGAAATCTACTGTGACCAACTGCGTACTGTGATATACGCATAACATCAACAAGGAAAAACCAACTGCAAATAAACTATATAGTAGTCTTTGAAACATGCATTACGATGTCGATTTGTGTCAGACGCCAAGACGAGTAAACCTTGTCCTAATAACAAGAAAACGGCAGAAGATAATTTTTGAAAGCAAAAATATTGATAATCTCTAAAGATTAATAAAAAACATCTTCGAATAAAACGGAAAACATTGTGGCAAAAGAAAAAAGGCACAACAGTGACTTCTTCTTTTTCCACGTTGGTTAGAAAAAACGTCTTCTGCAGAGGCGTAAAAAAGCGTCAACATGTGGGGAATAGGTTAAATCTAAAAGCATGTTGTCCATTGGTTAGGGTAGCCTTCACTCTCAGTATCAGAGTATAGACCCCTGGCATAACTTGAGTAAATTCCCTGGGTTGGAGTAGGTATTACTGACGGTAAAGAACTTAATGATAAACATACCTTTACAGCACACAAGTTGGTTTCCTGTACCAATCGGTCCGTTCGGTAAAACATTTGGTTCAGATGAATTCCTGATACATATATCAACCTTTGGACAAAGATCACCAATTTCCTTCTCCATTTTGCTGAACAACTCTGTTTGAATAACGTCGTTCGGTCCTTGTGTTGCATGTACAAAACTAAATACTGTCAAGAGCGTCCAATACGTTGATATGACCATATTTCCAGCCTTGTTTTCTCAAAACATTGATGTTGAATAGCTGAAATAATTACTTTTGGTTGGTTTTCAAGAAGCACCTATTATGTATATATGGCGCATTCATGAAGTTTATTATATGCATCGTAAGGTGGTGCCGAAACACATATTGGTATTCATTTACAAAAGTTTCTTGAAACCTTTTATTACTTATTAGCAAAACAGAATATGTGGATGCCCTGGCCGATCCTAATCTACATTAGTCATAAAAGCCATAAGTTAGGTTAACATAATTGTTTATCAATAGTAATAATTAAAACTAATAACAGTGATGTTAATAATAATGATACCAGTAACAATTATAATAATGTTGATAACAGTAAAAGGGATTATGCCAATGAGGCTGAATCTGCTGCTGCTGCTGATGATGATGTTTTGAAGTGAATACTGATAGTAATAATCATAATGATAATTATACCACAATTGATAATGGTATTATGTTGATAATAACGATAACAATAATAAAATATATTAATAGTGATAATAATAATAATTTAATGGCATAATGAAAATATCCTTTATTTATAACTACAAGCATGGTAATAATAGTTATATTAATGATAAATTTATAATGAATATCAAAATGAATGAAAAAACAATCACATAAATAAATAGATAAATCAGTATGAACACTTATCATCATAATACTTAACGTAAGGAAATGCATACTCACAGGATAACGAGCTCCACGGAATTCCGAGTTGGCAAATAGAGTCAAGCAATATAAAGGAATCGTCCCCATGCCGTTGTTTGATGAAAGGGGCATTCCAGACAATCCAAATGACTTAAACCTTTCCCACATCTAACATGTAATAGTCGTCTTTAAAGGTATATCATGCAGATGTCGCAATACTTTGAGAATTGGAAGAAACTCTATGTTGTTCATACAGGGATTAAGACATTGCGGAAAGTGGAGAGCATTTTTCTTTTTCCGAGAGTGTTTTCAACAGTCGTCAGATGTAAAGGCGTCTAGTTATGTCTGTTAAGCGTAATAGCTAATGCAAAGGGGCGAGGTAGAGGTAATGCACTCACCGATTTCAAGTTCAAGGCAGGTGAAGACACTGATGAAACGTCGTACGTATCTTAAACTTTTGTTTCTCTTCAAGATATAAGTTAAAAAGAACTAGTGAGGTTTTCTTGTGACTTGGTCTATTATTATCTCATTAAAACTATGGACCGAATTACAATTTTAAGAAATAATTACTTGTTATATGATTCCCCTTCGGTCGTTAATTAGTAGAAATTAATATTCGCATCTGATATCAATAATGACGACAGCGAGCTTGTTGACGTACAAAGTCTCAATTACTGTCCGTCAACCCATAGTAGCTTCATGGATTTACTTTTCTGGTGAAAACTAGAATTGCAATCCTTTTTCTTTCACACTTAAACCAATTCAATCCTTTCCAACACACAACAAATCTGCAGCAAAAAATCTAGGCAAAACATGGAGCATGCATCTATGTAAATGAAAGTATAATAATTAAATGGAATTGAAAATATTGCGGCAACATGAGAAATTGCTCATTGTTAGCAATTTCTCCGTTGGTCACACTATTTGCTTACGTCGTCTGTTGTAGAGGCGAAGAAATGCGTATGTATGAGAGAAAGGGTAAAGTGATATAAAGCAATTCTCTTAATGCCCAACGCACCAGATATTGTTTGTATTCTTAAGAAACTTCGATAAATCATTTTTAGAAAACAACATCGTAATTAACAACACATATAACGTAAGTCGTTTGAATTAAAACTTTCAGGCGGCGGAACAACTGTTTAGCTCACATGAGCACTTAATAGCCCTGGTATGGTGAGCTTTGAAGATCGATGAATGACAACGGGATGTCGTCTGTCGTCCTTCAGTCAATATATTTCTGTAAATGCTACCTTTTCCTAAATTACTTGGTCATATCTGACCAAACTGAGCCGGAATGTTCCTTATTTATAGCCCTTTTCAGAATTGGTATACAACGTAAATAAAAAGTAAGACTCTGGTTACAATTTTAACGGAAAGGACCTTATTAATATATCCAAATGGCATATCCTCCTGAAACACTAGGAAAATGTGACCTAATTTCGGAAGCATGTTCATTTGGTGATGCCTATAGAATTATATTCTTTCTGAACCGCATGGCAAAAATACCTTTTCTGCAATTTTAATTAATTTCGTGGAAATATCTGGTTGTCATGTCAACATAAAGGAAACAAATTAAATAACTTAAACTGGTTGGTCAATTTAGACTAAACTCCGCAAGAATGTTCCTTGGGAGACGCCCTTTCCTAGTTGCTACATAATCATATTCTACGTACAACTCTGGTTGTCATGAAAACGCAACTGACACACTTTGAACCTCTACCAGGATTGTTTAATTCATTATTCTCTGTTGAAATGGAATCGTTTTACTTATATGTCTATTTACAGCAACCTCTTATGTCCGGAACAGTACTTGTGTGTTGCCGAACATTACATATGTAGCATCACCTAGTAACACTCTATAACTGTTGTTCAAAGTATAATGTGTATGTGTACATAATTTATGTTGCTAAAGGCCAAAAGTACAAGCCTTGGTCACACCATAAATACATAACTTTACTGCATTCGGTAAACATACGACTTGCCAAGAAAAGTCCTTCTTATTGTCCCCCGCTTTAGCGAAAGCGTGGGGACTATTATTTCTCATTCGTCAGTCAGTCAGTCCGTCCGTCAGTCCGTCCGTCAGTCCGTCAGTCCGTCACAAAAACTTTAACCTTGGTCATAACTTCTGAACCGTAATAGGTACTGCTTTCATATTTCACATGTGTATTCCTTGTGACAACCCCTTTCCATCAATACCAATTTTTTTGACCTTGTGACCTTGACCCTGGCGGGGGACCAGAATTCACTGAATTTGCTTGTTATTTCTACATTGGAATTTTGTCAGAAAAGATGAGCGATAGTGGACCATCATGGTCCTCTTGTGTTTCAAAACGTTACGTCTCGGACATTCATTCAGTAATTATAAAAACTCATGTTTATGGTATACCACGCTGTTTTACGTTTCATATTCATTAATATGTTGATTACAGATCCGATTTTTGTTTGTGTCTGGACACAAGTTGTTTGTACGGCCAAATTTCGGAACCATATAATATAATGGCACACACTTAAGCATCAAAAACATTGAATAAAGTATTTACAGGTATACATGAAAGTTCTTTGACATAATTAAATAAATTTGCAGGAACACGCTGCGCCTTGATGGACATAGACTCTGCCATTTTATACAATGAGAGCCTGTTTGTGAAATATACACCTACATAACCAAAGCCATTAACTGTTTCAAGTAAATTGCCATTATAATACCATTGTTTGCGTTTTGACAGATGGCCTCCCTTTTTAAAGATCTTTTTTTGTGTTGTTCTTTCAGTATTAACTGTAGATTAAATTTAAAATAGAAGCTATATCATCCGCAAACATTAGTAAATAAATCTCTACAATATCAGGGTATATTTGTATGTCTCTAATTCCATTGTCCTGGATGTGTAGGCCCGAAAGTCGGCTATCTGGATCTGTTTGCGTGGAGGTGTAGGCCCGAAGGCCGGCTGTCTTGATTAGTTTGCGTGAAGGTGTAGGCCCGAAAGTCGGCTGTCTGGATCAGTCTTCAGGAGGGGTTGGTCCGAAGATCGACAGTCTGGATCAGTTAGCGTGGAGGTGTAGGCCCGAAGGTCGACGGTCTGGATCAGTCTCCATTGAGGGGTTGGACCGAAGGTCGGCTGTCTGGATCCGTCTCCATGGAGGTGTAGACCCGAAGGTCGGCTGTCTGGATCAGTCTCGAGGAGGGGTTGGCCCGAAGGTCGGCTGTCTGGATCAGTTTGTGTGGAGGTGTATGCCCGAATGTCGGCTGTCTGGATCAGTCTCCATGGGGGGGGGGGGGGGGTTGGCCCGAAGATCGGCTGTCTGGATCAGTCTCCATGGAGGTGTAGACCCGAAGGTCGGCTGTCTGGATCAGTCTCCAGGAGGGGTTGGCCCGAAGGTCGGCTGTCTGGATCAGTTTGCGTGGAGGTGTAGGCCCGAAGGTCGGCTGTCTGAATCAGTCTCCAGGAGGGGTTGGCCCGAAGGTCGGCTGTCTGGATCAGTTTGCGTGGAGGTGTATGCCTGAAGGTCGGCTGTCTGGATCAGTCTCCATGGGGGGTTGGCTCGAAGGTCGGCTGTCTGGATCAGTCTCCATGGAGGTGTAGGCCCGAAGGTCGGCTGTCTGGATCAGTTAGCGTGGAGGTGTAGGCCCGAAAGACGGCTGTCTGGATCAGTCTCCATGAAGATATAGGCCCGAAAATAGGCTGTCTGGATCAGTCTGCGTGGATGTGTAGGCCCGAAGGTCTGGATCAGTCTCCGTGGAGGTGTAGGCCCGAATATCTGGATCAGTCTTCTTGGAGGTTTAGGCCCGAAGATTGGCTGTCTGGATCAGTTTGCGTAGATGTGTTGGCCCGAAGGTCTGGATCAGTCTCCCTGGAGGTATAGGCCCGAAGATATGGATCAGTCTTCGTGGAAGTGTAGGCCCGAAGGTTGGCTGTCTGGATCAATTTGCGTGGAGATGTAGGCCCGACAGTCTGGATCAGTCTCCGTGTAGGTGTAGACCCGAAGATCTGGATCAGTCTCGGTTGAGGTGTAGGCCCGAACGTCGACTGTCTGGATCAGTTTGAGTGGATGTGTAGGCCCGAAGATCTTGATCAGTATGCGTAGAGGTGTAGGCCCGAATACCTGGATCAGTCTGCGTGATGGTGTAGGCCTGAAGGTCAGCTGTTGTACTTTCGTGTGACGCAGACCAAATTACTTTACTTGCAATTTGATTATTTGGTTTAAACTGGATGCATTGAGAGAGAAAGTACATAGACCAAGATTAGAACGCTCTTTTAAAAATGTCTTCACCGATGATAATTGTATCACCTGTCAATATATATAGGTTAACCTCTCCCGAGCAACATTGGGCTGGTGTAAATTATTACAGCTGCTATAGAGAGGTGTGATATGGTTGCATGTTTCTATTGATTAAGTATTGTCATTTCCTCCATGCACACGGAATTTGGGTGCGTCTAAAGCGAACAATTATATAAACAATATGGGAAAATAGGGAATTGCTTTATGGTAAGCAATTACTTCTTTACCCAACTACGATTCCAAACTACGATTCAATATCTTAACCCTTTCCAACATGTAGCCGTGTCACGATGTCTCTGCAGTAGAGGACTTTTGGAAAGATTGTGGCAAAACGAGAATTTGTTCATGATGGAGAAAGTTATCCTTTTGCAACAAAATACAAAAGACAACAACGCATTCTGAGGTTTTAATGGTGAAATCGATAAGAATTATTATTTGTTATTGTGACCAGAAGCTTCTTTATCCGGAAGTACGAGGATATTGTAATGACACGGAAATATTAGACAGTTTACTTGGAGTAACTATACACCTTAATAACAAGGAAGGTTAGATTACTTTTTAATGTCAAATAACCTTTAACCATTTTTAAGAAATTTCGATATAGATGTAAGTTATAAATAAGACCATTCAATAATTATGCTTGATCTACACTTTTCAACAATTAAGCACGGAAAAAAAATTTGGAAGTTCAATAATTCACTTTTAAATGACATTGATTATGTAAATGAAGTAAACAAAAAAGTTGATGATGTTATACTGCAGTATTGTTTACCTGTATATAATACTGATAATGTTTTATCCATGGATAGATCGCATCTACAATTTGTCATAAATGATCAACTACTTTTTGGAAACATTGTTGATGGAAATCCGTGGAGACACAATTTCATATGCAAGTTTTAAGATAAAAGAAAGAAATAATCGTGAAAACAAACTTTCATCTGAAATATTAATTTTAGAAACAAATTTAAATGAATTGAATAAATAAAGATTATTATTGTTACAAACAGAACTCACCGACATACGGAAAAATAGACTAAATGGTTGTTTTGTGAGATCAAGATCAAATTGGATTGATAATGGTGAAAAGGTTACAAATTATTTTTGCAACTTGGAAAGGCAACACTTTTCTTCCAAGGCTATTCCATTTATTGAAAAAGAAGACGGCGCACACATGACATATTACATGAAACTAAGGTATATTATGGAAAACTATACAATGGACAAAATATAATAGATGACTTCGATTTAGAAGCAGACCTACTAAATTGTAATATAAATAAATTAAACGATAATCAAAGAACCAGTTTAGTAGGTCTTTTAAATTATCATGAGGTTGCATACACCTTGAAAAATATGAAAAAACGACAAAAGTCCGGGTTGTGATGGGTTTTCGTCGAATTTTTATAAAGTATTTTGGAATAAAATATGTAATTTTGTCGTAAGAGCACTTAATTATGCGTTCATATCAAATTCCTTTTCCAAAAACACTAAACTAGAAACTATAACATGTATTCCGAAAGAAAACAAGCCGAAACAATTCCTAAAAAATTGGAGGCCTATCACTTTATTAAATGTTTTATATAAATTAGCTTCGGGGACTATAGCTAATAGACTCAAAAATGTTTTAAGTCATTTAGTATCAAACGAACAAACGGGTTTTATCAAGGATATATTTATAGGCGAAAATAAACGGCTAGTGTATGACATTATGCAATATTGTGAAGAAAACCATGTTCCTGGATTGTTAATGCTTATTCTTTTTGAAATAGCGTTCGATTCTTTGTCTTTTAAATTTATTGACAAAACTTTGGCATTTTTTAAATTTGGTGAAATGTTTAAAAAATGGATTAGACTATTTTTATATAATACTGAAGTTTGCGTGCAATTAAATGGGTTTTTATCAGAAATCTTCACTGTCAAAAGGGGTCGTAGACAGGGAGACTCAATTTCAGCTTATATTTTCATTCTTTGTAATGAAACTTTAAACATTAAAATAAGAAACAGTAAAATTATTTCAGGAATAAAAATTAAGGACGAAGAATACATTATTTCACAATTTGCAGATGACACAACTCTCCTTTTAAACGGTTCGGAAAATATATTCTAAAAGATATATTAGACGAAAAGGGCAACTTTATAAGTTTAACATTTATAGAAAATAGTATTGGTAAGAAATAAACTTTTTATCTTTCTATGGACTTAGAAATACAGTTAACGTTTTCATTACAAAGACAAACTTTTAAAAACAGATAATTCACTTTCTGGATATCACAACCCTTCCATTAACTGCTATTTAAATCCAATTTTAACTAAAAAATACACTAATAAATATGTCTATAATACATTAATACATAATCAAGAAGTACCTACCAGTCAGATTAAATGGACTTCTCTGTATCCAAATTCCAACATTGATTGGAAAATAAGATATGGTAATATATTTAGATGTACAAAAGACACTTATATTCAATGGTTTCAAACAAGAATAGTTCATAGAATAATAGCGACAAATTCTCTCTTATTTAAAATGAAATTAGTCGAAACAAATTGGTGTTCTTTTCGTGAATCAAACGAAGAAACTCTAATACATCTGTTCTATGAATGCGAAAAGGTAAAACCTTTACTACAAATGATTTTACATAAGATTAGGGAACTAGATCAAACTATACAAATAACAAGCTCAGACATACTCTTAGGGTTTTGTAAAAACAACTTTAAACTGGACATCTTATTTTTAGAAATAAAACGTTATATATACTCGTGTAAAACAAAACTAATTACACCTTCAAATAATGGCCTAACAAATCGACTACGTTTAGCCTCGAACATTTACAATTCCACAAGACAAGCCGAATCAGATAAAGAAAGCTAGACAATTGTAAATTATATGTTACAAAACCACTCTTAACTTCTGATATAGACTTATATTCGTATTATAAACAGAAAAATGCATGTTTTTATTTTGTTTGTTTGTTTGTTTGTTTGTTTTTCTGTTATCTTTTAAAGCTTCCTTTTCCCATCATAAAAATGTATAGCTTTATTAACACGTGTAAAACTTAAAAACCTTCTATTAACCTAATATTCTAACATAGATCTACTAAAACAAATTTAATGTAAGGTATAGGGAGAATGGCCACGACCTTCACATATCTATGCACGTGGCGAATAAAGTTATATATTTTAAAAAAACAAAAAGGATATTTTAATAACGTGCATCTTCCAAGAAGTCGGGCTCCAAAAGTATAAAAGTGTTACCTGTGCTCTGAATAACATGTGAAGGTCGATTTTTTTGTAACGTGTAAGTGTTCAAACTTCATTTAACAACAACAAAAACTATTTTATTTTGTTGTTATAGGTTTGTCTAATGCAAAGTACAAGCCGTTTTTCCAAATAGTTCATCCAGCCAACAATAGAGAGAGTCTGCCAAGTTTATTCATATAATGTGTTACGGTATGTTAATTGTATTTCGTAGTTCATTTTGCAAATAAAGTTATTGTATGCTTACATGAATTCTCTAATGATATGTTTCTATTTCTTCTTCTTTTGTGACAAATCAATAATTTAGTCCTTGCTCCGAAACAGATTTTGATGTCTTAATTTTAGAAACAGGGAAATTCAACTTAATATCATAGTTATAAATCAAATATGTGGGTACCGAGCCCTGATAGCTCAATCGGTAGCGACGCGGTCTGTCAGCCAAGAGGTTGTGAGTTCGAACCACAGCTCGATCGGCAAGTAGCAAGTTGCTTAGAAAGCCATTTATGTTGAGAACATGTGAGAAAAAGTTGGGGTGCATATGGGTAAATGAACTGGCTAGCCTGATATGACTGAAAAGTTGTTGAAAACGGCGTCAAACACCAATAACTCAATCATACCATATGTTGGTTTTATTCCAATGTATATTCAAAACAGAAGCAGTCTCTAAAAATATCTGGTCTATATGTTAATATTGACACAAAGAGAACCATGATTGTCTTTTATCGCTAACCTCATTTAAAAGAATTTAAAAACAAAAGAGCCCCCTGTTTTACAACAAATCAGAATAATTTGAACAATATTGGCAGAGGGTCACCCCCTTTATTCAAATCCTGCATACACTTTTGGCCAAGCACATTTTTTGAATTTTGACTATTTATTCCAATCAGGAAAGCATGTTCCCGCCCCCTGGTGATCATGATTTTTAAAGCGACTGAACTCCAGATACCCAACTGTCGAAAAAAAAAATCCAATTTTAAGAAAATAAGTGTTATTTTTGTATTTGGGGCATTAAAATATGATAACTGACATATTACATACCCCTATAACCGGTGAGATTTTCTTGTTTTCGATACTTTTTCCATCGCAAATTCTACCCTGTCAGTAACGGGGTAAGTTTATAAATAGCTTTCGATGCTAACATTTAGGGCGAATTCGATTTTATTTTTTTTTCGTGCCATCTGGATTTCAGTCGCTTTAAACGGATCGTACACAGTTGAACGATATTGGTAAAAGGTTACCAAAGGAACTTTTGTGCTTATTTATGTTCAACTCGGGTCGATACTTTTGTACAAAAAGATTTCAAAGTATTTACTATAATCCATATAATGAAAGCGAGCCGAGTCAATGCAGTCTGCACTTACGGTTTCATATAGGGTGGTTATCAACCGACTTACATGAATCTGTCCCAGGCTTCACCTGTACTAACCCAGCAGCATTATGGTAACACGGATTTATCTACGATACTGATGAGATTTGATGAAATGGACAATAAACTGACAAACATCACTAATGTACAATATAAAATTCAGACGTCCGTTGGTGCAATTACAAAGCGGCTGGATAGTATGGACCTTAAAATATGTGATATTGAGAAAAGTCAGGCATTCATAAGTGAGCAGTACGATACTTTATCGTCGTGCACCGATATTAATAAGAAAAGTGTCCAGAAGGTATCGGGTGAAATCAAAACAGTCATGAAGGATACTGATTATCTACTCGAAGAAGTCATCGATTTGAAATGCCGTTCCATGCGAGACAACTTATTGTTCTTTGGAATAACAGAAAATCAAGAGTTCAGTTGTTCATCTACCCAACCCAACCCTGCCCTGTCTTTAAACAGTACACCTAGTATACAAGACTCCGGTTCAACACAACAACCTATAGACCAACGAACAGCCCAACACGTGCCATACCGAGAGGACTGTGAAGCACAGGTATTCAATTTTTGTAAACATGTGCTTCATATCCAGAATCCAGAAGAAAGCATTGGTATCGACCGGGCTCATCGTATTGGCAAATTCAATAATATGAAAACGCGACCAATTGTGGCCAAGTTTAGAGACACTAAATCAAAATTAATAGTGCAAAATGCTATTAGAAATGTTAATCTTAAAAACTCTAAGTTCAACGCCACAGAACAGTATCCTATCGAAGTGTTGGATAGACGCAAGTCTCTTCTGCCTTTAATGCACAGAGCCCGTAATGAAGGTAAAAGGGCAGTACTTGTGAGAGACAAGCTGTATATTGATAACAAATTGTACACACCAGGTACCGCTGCATCTGTATCTAGCTAGGATGAAGGAGGAAAGTGTGATCTATCTGTTCTTTCATGGAATGTTGAAGGTTTAAAAAACTGCTTTGATGACCAAGATTTCATTAATTTTGTAACCAATTTTGATATATTATTCTTTTGTGAAACTTGGCAACGTAAAAAAGATGTTTTTGAAATTCCAGGTTATGAGTCTAAATCTATAGCACGGAAATTAAAATTATCTACCAAATCGAGGCGAGGACACGGTGGTATTTGCCTCTTCTATAAAAGTCATCTGAAAAATGGAATTATTATTGAAGATATAGATGCGAACGGTATCTTGTGGATAAAATTATGTAAAACGTTTTTCAATGTAAAGAATGATATATATATGTGTTTTGTGTATGTCCCTCCTCATACATCCAATTATTTTACAATTCACGAAATAGGTTATTTTGAAGCCCTAGAAATGAACATTCGTAAGTACTTAAATTTAGGGGACTTATCAATTATTGGGGATTTAAATGCTAGATGTGGCCTTAGAAATGATTTTTTGGATGAGGAAGAAGATTTACACAGATATGTGTATGTGTCTGATGAAGATTATGATATGTCAAATGTTCCAATTAGATTTTCAATGGATAAAATTGTAAACTCATCAGGTATTAAATTGTTAGATATTTGTTCTAGTTGTGACCTAAAAATAGTAAATGGTCGGTTAGGAGATGACGCGGGAATTGGATCATTCACGTTTATGTCCCATGTTGGTAACAGTTTGATAGATCATGTGTTGTGTAATACAGGATTATTGCCCTTAGTTAGTAACTTTATTGTACATGATTTTCAATCATTGTCATCACATGCTCCAATTCAAGTTGATTTTAATACAAACGCATGTTTTGCGAGTACCGAAGGTAATATGTTTTCATACGATAAAATCACTTGGGACCAGAATAAGACTTGTGATTTTAAAGATTTAATTAATTCACAGCTCTTTGTACTGAATGACACTGTGAATAAAATCGTGTCGAGCAATGTTGATTTAAACTCAGGTATCTGTCAAATTACAGATTGTTTATACAATTCAGCATTTTCTCTCTTTGGTAAGACATATACTACTAATAATCACAATGCAGGCAAGGTAAAATTTAAAAGCCCGTGGTTCAATCAAGAATGCTATACCGCTCGCAAACAATGTAATGCAGCGAACAAAGTTTATCGTAAAAATAATAGTTTATACAATGGTGATGTACTGTTAGCCAGTAGACGCAATTATAGTCTTATTAAAAGAAGAGCACGTGCACAATATCGTTTGTCGGAAAGAAGTAAATTTACTTATTTAGCTAAGCAGAATTCTAAATCATTTTGGGCTGAAATTAATAAAAGAAAAAAGAAGAAACATGTTAAATCTAACATAACAAATGATGAATATTTTGAATATTTTAGGGATATTTTTTCAAATGATGATATCTTTTCAAGCGTAAATATAGAGAGTGAATTACGTAATAAGGAGTATACTATTAATTCAGTTGATCAATTAGATAGGGAGTTCACTGTTGAAGAAATTTTGAAAGCAATTAGTTCACTAAAACGTGGCAAAAGTGGTGGGGTCGATTTATTGATTCCAGACATGTTTATAGATTGTAAAGATATACTATCACCAGTTTTATGTAAATTATTTAATCATATGTATACAAACAATGTTTACCCTGAAGAATGGACTAAAGGGGTAATTGTACCAGTGCCCAAAAAAGGCAATGTTGATGACATAAATAATTACAGAGGTATCACTCTTACAAGTATTTTTTCAAAGATATTCTCTAATGTACTTGATACTAGACTGCGTATTTGGGCAGAAAGTAATAACAAATTAACGGATTATCAATTTGGTTTTCGCAAAAACAGAAGTACTGTTGATTGTGTTTTCATATTAAACTCTATAATAAATAGAGTTATAAACAGTGAAAAGCGGAAATTATATTGTGCTTTTATAGATTTTCGGAAAGCTTTTGACATGGTCTATCGAAATGGTATTTGGTACGAATTAATTAAAAGTGGAGCTTCAACGAAAATTGTTAGAATGTTAAAAACCATTTACGAGAAAGTCAAGGCTTCTGTTAGAGCTAATGGGCTCACAAGTGAATATTTTGAAAGCTACATGGGTGTAAAACAAGGGGAACCACTCTCACCGCTTTTGTTTGTTATCTTTATAAATGACATGTATCAATATTTGTATACAGAGACAAATGACTACTTGAATATAGATGATATTAAGCTGTTTTTATTGCTTTTTGCTGATGACGCTGTTTTATTCTCTTACACTAAGGAAGGTCTTCAGACTTTGCTAGATAATTTAGAAAGATATTGCGATGAATCGGGAATGAAGGTAAACACAGAGAAAACAGTAGTAATGGTTTGCCAAAAAGGGCCACCTTGTAAAGAGATTGATTTGTCTTACAAAGGTCAACAATTACAATTAGTAAAACAGTTTAATTATTTAGGTGTTGCCTTGTCTTATAATGGAAAATATTATAATACACAGAAGCGTTTGTCTGAACAAGCCAGGAAGGCTTTATTTTCACTTAATTCTCTGTTTGAACAAATATCCTTAAACGTAGCCGAAAAAGTAAATTTGTTTGATTCAATGATATTACCCATACTTATGTATGCAACAGAAGTTTGGGGATTTCATAAAGGAAATGAGGTCGAAAAGGTACATTTAAAATTTTTGAAACAAATATTATCGGTAAGACAACAAACGTCAAATGCAACACTGTATGGTGAATTGGGACGCTATCCACTTGTTATTTTACGTAATATTTATATAATTAAATATTGGAGCAAAATATGTAACTCTCCGGGAACTTTAATACATAGAATATATAACATGAAAGACGAAGATGGTAATTATATAAATGAGTTTAGAAAAAATGTGAATGATCTTTTGGATAAAAGTGGTTTGTCATATATGTTTAATTTAAGTAGTATATCTGGCACAGAAATGAATTATATTATACAAAGAATTAAAGATTTATATATACAAAGTTGGCATTCCGATGTAAATGAGTCAAGTAAATTAGAAACATACAGATTAATCAAGAATAATTTTGCAAGAGAAAAATATTTAGATTTTGTCAGTAATATCAAACACCGAGTATCTCTGACAAGATTTAGATGTTCTTCTCACAAACTTTTAATTGAGGAAGGACGATTTAGAAATATTGAAAGAGAAAATAGAAAATGTAACATGTGCAATTTAAATATGATAGAAGATGAATATCATTTCTTGTTGGTATGCCCTATGTACAGGGATCTAAGAATAGAGTGTCTTCCTAGGTATTATTACAACTGGCCAAATATATATAAATTTCAAAAGTTAATGAAATCAGAGCAAAGATCTATGTTATGCAAATTGTCCAAATATATTTACTTAGCAAATATTAAAAGAGATGGTGAAACTTAATTTTATCATGCTTTTCTCTTATGTAAAACTGTAATAAATATGTATTGTAATATAAACCGCCAAAGGTATTGTAAATTTTGGCGACAACATGTATTTGTTATATGCCAATAAAATATATTGAATTGAATTGAATTGTTAATTAAGTCAAGCACGAATATACAAATAAAGCCAATTAGTGGGAGATGACTAAAGTTTCTAAAGTCGCCAAACAATGGACAGAATGTAGGCCGTGCTAAGTTGACAATCTTTTTTTCTCATATGTTTTGCGAAACGTTGAGAAAATATTCAACTTAGCTTATATCTGTGTTATTTAAAGACTCATATTGTTTACTGTATAGTTAAACAAATAATCCATTTAAAATGGTTTAACATGGAAAGGAGCTGTAATGTTATCACTTATCTCTAAGGCACTTGTTCGTACACTTATGACTCTTGTAATTCGCATTGCGTTATGTAACAATAAATAAAGTTCAACAAGCCTGTGTGAATAACAAAATATTTAATATTTAGACAATACACATGAAACAATATTGAAGCAATATTGACACCTCTAACATTTAACAAGATCAACAAGTACATCGTCAATTTAGTCTCGCCTTCTTTTACCAATACATTTACGCCCTTTCATTCTACGCGACGCCCTTCTTTCTCCCATCTCTTCCCGTATGGTCTGAGCAGGATAAATCCAACTGGATCCATCTCTCCCCTCTCGGATCTCATTATACCCAACGTGTAGACAACCAACGTTACGGTCTCTGAGTAATGTATCGACCAAGATCAGCCTCCGTAGTCCGCGCAGGCTAATACGGGCCAACCAATTTCGTCTCTGGGAGATAGAGGTATAGAGTAATTATTCTTGAAACAGAAAATCCACAGGAGGCGAAACGTGTCTGTCCGGATAAGCCTGCGCGGCATGCTTAGACTGATCCGGGTCGATACGTTACGCAGAGACCATAATGTTGGTTTTCTCGCGGGACGGCTCATTTTTTTTCTAATGCTCCATGTCTGTCTATCTGCCTCTATTTCTTAATAAATATATCGGACCACGTAACCAAATTAACCTATGTGCATCTGTTTTTGATGTGCATCTGTTTTTGATAAAAGAAATATCATTCACAAAGTAAATGGTCAACTCCTAGTGGAGCGCCACCCGATTTGTATTCTGTGTCATACAGTATTCCCCTTGAACCAAACTATTATAATGTCCGATATCCATACTTTGATCTTAAGAAAAAGGCCGTAATATAAGACATCGATAATCATTTACCCTTTCCCACAAACAACACATCTACAGCAGACGACTTTGAAAACACTAAGTCAAAAGTATGTAAACATCTCTAAAAAGATGAAAGAACAATTATTCAATAAAGTTGATAACATTGTAGCAAAAGCAGAAATTGCTCTCTAAGAGTAATTTCTCCTTTTGCCATAATGTTTTCAAAAGTCTTCTGCTGTAGAGGTGTCATAAAGCCTATGGAATTGGCATATGGTTAATAACTGTACAGCAATCTAGTACTTTACTAAGGTATATAGTCCAAAGGTGTTACCCAATAGTATATATGTAAACATTTTTCGTTCATTTTAAATTGCGTCATAAACACATTTATCATGCAATGAGCAGATTACGTGACGTATAACACTGGTATGTATGTATAAACACCTTTTGTTTACATGTCTACTGGTATAATAAACTTTTATCTTTATCAGTCTACTTATTTTTAGAAATGACGTAATCGCTGGAACTACTTTTTCTGAAAAATAATGAGCCGTTCCACCAGAAAACTATCGAACCGGATCAGCCTCAGCATGCCGTGCAGGCTAACCCGGACAGACACGTTTCGCCTACTGTGGATTTTCTGTTTAATGAATCATTGCTCAATACCTCTATCCCCCTGAGACGGAATGTGTCGGGCCGGATAAGCCTGCACAGGCTGATCTGGATCGATACATTACGCAGAATCCATAATGTTGGTTTCTATCGTGGGACGGCTCAATTATGCTGATAGTATAGCAGTCAAAGCAATAACAAACATAAAATAACAATAATATACATTGACTTTCAGATCCAACACAACTATTCATTTTCAAAACACGGCGGTTGACATACATGTTGACCTATCTTGTGTACTGAAGCGATGGCCAATCCACAATACTTACACTTCTACTAAGAATATGTTCGAGTTAATATTGTAATTTTAAGGTATAATGTCACACCAGATATACACATTTATTAGTAATAATCGAGAAATATGGAGTTGAAGTCGGAACTCTTTAGCTTCAGTATGTCGTGTGTACAATGTAATTCGTTGCGGATTTATGCACGCGCGTGACGTCATTCTATTTTAGGTAAGGTCATTCATGAATGGGCTTTTGTAATTGTGTGTTATTTATTAAAACTATTTAAAATGAATGTAGATTTACCTGAAAACATAATTTTACATGCAAGATAAATAGAATATTACGTCCCGACTTTCGACATGAATTTTATCTGACTCGGCTGGGAGAATTGATAATTGTCTCGCCAAAGGCTCGACAATTATCAATTCTCCCAACCTCGTCAGATAAAGTTCATATCTTAAGTCAGGGACATAATATTCTCTATTTATGTCATAAATGACCTCGCCAGCGTGAACTAATGTCATTCTATATTTTTCGGTATATAACTAGTGTAATAACAATGCTACGTAACGTCATAATACAAAGCATTGAAAATGACCGCGCTATATAGCGACGTTATATTTATTTTGCGCTAATAATCGTCGAATTGGAATTTATGATATAAATAGAATATAACATTCGTGTTCATTCAATACAAAATTTTAGAAAACTCGTTTAATAAAATTTCGTATTGAATGACCACTCATGTAATTAGTCGCCGGGCAGAAGCCCGCGACTTCTATTTTTAATAGGTTTTCGGAAATCACATGGGAGGAGGAGTTATTATTAGAAAAAAACAAATTTAAATGTCTTGAACATATTACAATTGCGTTTGTTTAAAAACACTAAGTTATGACATATCTAAAATGAAATAAATATTCCGATGTTTTAAGTATTAGTAGTTTCTTTATTTTGACTCGCATCTCTTTTTTTTGTGTTTTATTTACGAAGACAAAACCGTCCCCATGAGACTTGCAGCAAGCAGACTGTTTTGTGTCAATATCAAGTAAAATTCACGTCGAATTCTCCTTTAAAATAGCAATCTTAATTTACTGAATGTTATTTTCATGTTCAAAGAGATGTCTTGATTTGTGAGGAATTCATTTTATAATGTTTATCCATGTATATCTAAAATATGAACTGTTTCTAAGCTAAAACTGTTGATCGCGTGACTCGCGAATACCAACTGCGTAGATCAATCTCCTTTGCAGAGAGCCGCTCTTTACACTCACTTACAAATAGTAAATTATAGGTGATTTAAAATGTTTATTTGGTTCAAAACAAATGAAGAAAAGAACAAACCGAGATAAAACTGGTTTTAATAGAAAAATGACTTTGAACGAACACTCTCTGCCTATAAAGAGAGTTTCAAGAACGACACCTCTGCGAAGAAGAATGTAGGTCACGAATCGGGTCTTTCGTACAAAATGATTTCGTCCTTGACAATTTTAAATGTGTCTTATTTGTAAATATTGGATTAAATTTCATCCTTTGTTAAGGTATGATATAATTAGGATGCCAAGCTAATATCATTTTGAGAAAAAGAGAAAACTCATGTCTTCAGCGATTTAACCCTTATCTCATTGTTTTAAAAGTAAATTGCTGCAAAGGTGTCCAATGTTGACTTTAATAGGGGAAACATAAAATGACGTGCTATTGCATGCAAATCTTAAATTGTCTGTTTTGTGGTTTTATTGATAAATGATAGAATTCAAATATTCTGACAAACATCTTGAAAAGTGTATGTGGAATTCACAAATCTTATAATTATTCCTTAATGAAAACACTGTATAGGGTTAGACTAAGACTAATGATTATCAAGATTACTCATTTCCATTACTGTGTATGATCAATAATTAGTTGGCTGTGTGTATGGTCAACCGACTTTGGAATGGAGATTGATCATAAACAATGAAAGGCTTCAATTATCATTCACTTCGTTGACAAAACAATGCAAGTTATGACACATTTTCACTTGACCCCGCCCCTGATGTTCCAATATGCCCCTCAGTTGATAACTGTTTATTCAACTACTATAATGTTAGTGTTATGCATAACTGCAGTATGCATTTCCGGCGACATTGATGCGTTGCATCAACTTTCTCTTGTATCCTCTATATATAACCTATAGGATACAGCAATGTATAGTAACAACATGTGCATAAAGACAATGATATCGTTTTAAATGTGGAATTTAACCATTATTTTCTCAACGGACCTTTTTGTCACATGAGACCATGTCCTTTATAACCCAGAAATAATTTAGCTTTGATGTCCTAGAACTGCCCTCTTTTTAATTCAGATTTATTTATATGACTAATATGCTTGTGTAAAGTACAGAGGATTTATGCAGGTTTATACTGCCAAAATGTATTCTGAGTTACTACATGTACACTATGATTACTTTGGCCAAGTTTAAAAGTAATGGTTTTCTATGTTTCCTTTACATTTCCTCCCTGACATAATAATTGATTTCTAGTTAAGTTTGCTTCCTTCATAAGCTTATCGTCAACCCGCACTAGATATTCTATTTTATACTTTTCTCCAAATCTGTGCAATAATCCAATTTTCACAATATACTTGATCCACAATATACAAAACAATACAATACAATATTTTTCAGTAAGGTGCTTAGTATGATTATAATACATAAACAAGAGGCCCATGAGGGCCTATGCTCTACTGGCATTGATCTGACTTGTTTCAAAAGGAACCAATATGTCATCAATATTCAAATACCATCTAAGTTTGGTGAAGATCAGATGGTAAATGGAAGCTCTATTGTGTTCACAAGCTGTATTATAGCAATTTTGACAATTTCAAGGGCCATAATCCAGCCATGCATGGGTAGATCTGGCCTTTTTTTTAAAGAAATGACCCAAACTCTCATGGATATCTATCTTCTGTATAAGTTTGACTGAGATACAATCAAAAATAAGGACTGTATCATGTTAACAAGCCCTATTATAGCAATTTTGACAATTTCAAGGGCCATAATTCAGTCATGCATGGGGCGGATCTGGCTTGTTTTCGAAAGGAATCAAGCTCTCATGGATATCTAACTACTGTATAAGTTTGATTGAGATACAATAAAAAAAAAAAGAGACTGTATCGTGTTGACAAGCCCTATTATAGCAATTTTGACCATTTCAAGGGCCATAATTCGGTCATGCATAGGCGGATCTGTGGCTGGTTTTCAAAAGGAACCGAGCTCTCTTGGATATCTAACTACTGTATAAGTTTGGTTGAGATACAATCAAAAGTGAAGACTGTATCGTGTTAACAAGCTCTTTTATAGCAAGTTTGACCATTTCAAGGGCCATAATCCAGTCATGCATGGACGGATCTGGCTGGTTTTTGAAAGGAACCGAGCTCTCATGAATATATAATTACTGTATAAGTTTGGTTGAAGACTGTATCATGTTAACAAGAAATTGTTTACGGACGGACGCACGGGCACGTCCAAAAGGTGTTTGTTGGGTATTTTCCTTTGATCTTCTCTTGTTGGGTATACCCAACAAGCACATGGTTCATTCCGTAATTATCTTTCTTTTACGGAATAAATAGCATTAATATGCTAATTAGATACCCATTAGACAATTATATAAAAAAAACACTTATCAAAGTGTCTTATAAGGATGGTGGGTGGGATTTACGAAAAAACACTACCCAACAATAGTACTCTGGTAAGTACGCACACACGCACGCACGCACGCACGGACGACGGACAAATCGCCACGACATAAGCCCTTCTGGCTTTTGGCCAGTAGAGCTAAAAACAGCTCTGCAATAAATTATCCACAGGTACTTCCTATTGCCAATTACATGGAACACACAAGCGCTTGACCCGTTTTCCCATTTCGTCTAACTAGTTATTTTTCTAACCCACTAATAATCGAGGTATCTTAACTATGTTGTTATTCCTATTCAGTCCGAGACCTATTTCAATGCGAATCCATTATTAGACCTATAACACAATTATGTGCTGTCCAATTTTCCAGTTTTCGTCATATTACAGTACTGCAATCAATCACTCTAATACTCCGTTATCCTTCATTCCATCAATACGCATAACATCACCTTACTTTGTATGTATTTTAGAATACCCTACTTCATAAAAGCACTACAGATACTACAGTAAGAGGCACATACATACATTACAGTTTCATCTTGCCATAACTCATTCCATGCAATATATTTATATCTCCCATTCTAACAAACACCCGACACCTGATGACGACCACAAGTGTTTGATATTCATATCAAACCCTCATTTTACCTCTTTAATAACATATGTTACACACATACACATCGTGCCGTTATATGAGATAATTACACGGCAGTTTCCTTAAACTAACTCAACTTATATATCTTGGATAATTTTCAAGTAAGTCTTAACCTTGACTTGACACGCATAATTCAGCGTGCTAGCTAACGCAACTTATAACCTCATATCGCCACCATTCGTCGTCTCCCCAAGTTGTTCAAACGAACTAATTCAAATTCCAATCATCATCATCCAGTAATACATACTGCCATTAAACCATTGATATCGTCAACTATACACTACTAAAGGTGTAACTACTATTCTTTCTTACAAAACATATCTCACCAAGAAAACAATGATTGAACCAACAATATAACATATATTTCAACATTAATTTACACAATAATATATCATTTTATACAATACAAGTCCGTCCTGTCCTGCGATTACATAAGCTACTGACAATATTCCTACAGGCTCCTAGCTTATTATTCCAATGTTTCCAAATTTGATTTAAAGTTTAGATGCTAGTGTAAAACGTTTAGCATATTTTTAGCTGTCCCCTTTATCCGAGGAAATATCCCTTGAATTGCATTTTTGCATTAGAAATACTTTGAAATTAATTATATATATAGATTTCGGAAACTTAGGCGGTACTATACAATTGTAATACCAAAACAAACAAAGAATTTACTGACAAGAATTACCAAACGTTCGTACCATTTTTCTTGTCAACACACCTTTAACATCATCTCAAACGCACACCACCAGCCGTATTGGTTCCCTTAGTCTGCTGTTGTCCGTTAATATTCTAAAAGTGTACATTAAAAAGGAAGTAACCAAGCTTCTACGCCCCAAAACGAGATAGGGAACTTTCCCACTTAACACAGATTTTCATATTATCTACTACCACAGCTCTGTAAAAGTATATGATGAGGCTGTGCTGGTAAAGATATACCATTTATATTTAAATACGACCTTGTAATTGTATCTCTCACCTCTCAGGCCCGTTTTATATTTCTCTAGTATTTTGCATTGCGTTGTGTAACAATCAATATACATGTGTGACTAACACAATAGTTAATACATGTAACTACTGACTAATCTAGCAGCTTACAACAATATGTTTCATGTATCAGTGTACGTTTTAGACTCTTTGTTTACTTAATAGTTTAAACAAAATCAAAGTACTGAAGTACTGGTAACGAATTATTTTGAACATTTGTAAAATCTAATTTATGAATGCAATTGATCATGCTATTGCACAATTTAGTCTATTTTATTATTATTAATATTTTTGTCCAGAGATTTTTTTTTATCAGTTGACAGTTTTAGTAAATGTAGCATTTCAACGGCGATGCGAGCGTTTAACATGCACACTAACTCTTTCACTGAGCTCTGCGTAAAGTCTGTCAAAACACCCATGGCATATTTGTGAGATTTACATTGTTAGTTCGATTTGTTTTCGTCACCAGGGGCGGATCCAGGATTTCGGCTTATATTATAACTATGTTTCATGTGAGTGAATTAATTATTATAAATCTATAATGTTTAACAAATCGCATAAAATAAGAATTAAAAAAAAAAAAAAAGAACAGTTCCTATTAGGACTCGAACTCGCGTCCATAAGTAGTCCATGATTAGTAGTTCTACACGCTCTCCATTGCACCACGTTACTTTGATACAACGTTTGAGCGTTACTTTCGTATATATATTAAGCTAACTGAATGCGCGCGTATGTAAACCATGATCTATAATTAGAAAGCCCTTTTGATCATCGTTATCATGTTGGAAAAAGGAGAAACAACGGCGATGCGAGCGTTTAAAATGCACACTGACTATTTCACTGAGCTCTGCGTAGTGGCATATTTGTGAGATTAACATTGTTCTATACAGCGTGGGGTCGACTTCTAGTGAATGGACATACGACTAAAATTCATACTCGTGGCTTATACGTACCTGCCGACAAATGAAATATATATGCGCGTACTGTTAATTTGATATTTTCTAGAAAATTGATTATCTATGATGATTCGATAGTATAATTATGACTTCACTGTATTGAAATAACACGTAGAAGTCATTTTAATATCGAAAAAATACTAGGACTATTTAGGTGCAGCGAATGTGTATTCTAAGCGGAAGTGTAGTTTAACCGTGACTTCCGGAATCAAACACGATCGCGTTAACTTTATTATTTTTTGAGAAAAAATAATTCGTTAAAAATCTCTTTAACAGAGAAGCTATCTATTTTGTTATCTCTTATCTCTATAGCCATTTTCGTATGTTTCTAGTACTACGTATTGCTTTGAGTGAGAAATAATAAAATTAAACAACCCTGTGTTATTATTTAGATCCCACACATAGAACAATACTGATACATCAACCGTTTAACAATATCAACTGGTACATCGTCTAAACAGCCTCGCCTACATTTGACAAGATTATAACGCAAATGTCCTCTAGCTCAAAGTGTCTTGTCATTTTAAATAAGAATGAAATCACCCAGAATAAACACCTTTCCATTTACACATAATGTTTTCAAAAGTACGTTTACTTCTAATGTTCTTGACATATTTATAGAGGTAACTTAACCAATCTACTCCTCCATAATAACTCCGATTTTGAAATAAGTTTGTTAAATAAATTCTTCGGTGACGAAATCCTTTTCACGGAATCTTTATTGGTCCAAAATCGTGTTTGGTAGGGGATGGGGCACTTCCCTTGAATGTCTATCGTGCAGAATATGAACATCTTCTTCTCATAAACTCTTTGTCTTTCTTCAAAATATGTCCACTGAATGTTGTGACACTTAAGTAAGATTGTTCAAGCCATGTTGAGTGTTCCAAAAGCATAGCCGTCGGGTGATGAGGATATCTCCCTTTCAAGTATTTTGAACAAACTTGGAACAGTGCTGTCTGAAACTACTGATCTAATTTAAAAATGATTTCATAAATATGTTTCATGTGTGATTTCTAAACAGTTTCCAAGCCTGTTTTTCACTTTTGTTAATAATCGGAAAGTATGTTGGCTGAGATTGAGTTTGAACTCTCAATCCCTGGATAGACAATCCACTTTATCAAGTGAGCTATCGCAGCTTACCACACTTCTGGTAAAAGTTAATCTGACACTCGATTGAAAATGAATGCATTCCCTTTCCGAAACTATCAGAGGCGTTGCCTTATTACATATCATGTGTATTGTTATACTAACGATAATAAAAATATATATTTCTAATGCATGTATCAATCGATTCATTTGAGTGCTCTAATCGAAGCGTTGATATACAGTTAATATATTGTATATTATTTATGTATGTTATGGATGCACCTTAAATGGTTTCATCCATAAAAAAGCATGGTATACATACATAGGGAACCTTTGAATAACGTCAAAACTAACGACAAACCTAGTTTCAATCAAGTAACGACCGTTGATAATCAAATAACTGAAAGTGTTAACAGCAAGTGGCGAACTGCAGATTGAACATGTAAATAAAGATCCTAAAAGTCTAACAAGAACACTTGCCAATTGATTTCTGCTATGTCCATGTATTGAATAATATAGGAATTGAACGCATACCAATATACTCAAATTTGACAGAAACTACCTCGCTTAATTATGCACATCTGCTATCTTGGCAGTTCCTGTTTAGCACACCTACTGGTTTACAATGGATTTTAGTCGTTATTTTGTTAATGCAATTAGCAAATAAACATGTCATATCAAAATCAAATGAAGGTCTCTGCCTAACAATGAGAAATACATTGAGAGTCCAATTCTAATATCACAGCAGACATATATTCCTCTGTATTCTACATTTTCTACGGCTTGATGTATCTAAAACATTGTTAAAAGCAACGGAAAATATCATGCAAACAAATTTATCATTTTCTAATAGGGTTTCACAAAGCATATGCGAAAAATTAAATGCAATGCTTTTGAATTTATTCTAAATCCCAACATTTTGAAGGAGTCGGTTGTAGGCGTGTCAAAGGATGTTTGTACCACTGATATGAGGAATTCATGATACAGAATAGATGGATTTATCAATTGACTGTTTGGTTGAGTAATAGTGGGTAGGTAAGTCAAAGTAGGCCGCTTGACCACCCAGACCTCACACCACTCCAAAAACCAGTTTTATTTAGTTTATATGTATACGTACAATGAATTTCACTTGTCTTTTGGTTACTGTATTGATTAATAAACTAATTGATTGGTTGATTGACTAATGGTGCAGGTATATCATAATAGGTGTATGTATCCCCAAAACCCGTTTATTTTAATGTATAATTTAATTACATTACATTTATTTCATGTGTCATTCGGTTTTTCCACGGAGCACATTTTAATGCCTTAAATGGTCGGTTTTAACGGGGAAAAAATAGGTCATGTTTAAGTTATATATAATATAAAGCATGTACATTTGTAATATCAACCACTATTTACTTTTCATTTCAATGTTATGATTCCCTTTTAGTATATGTTTAATCTCTGGGACTTGACTTTCTATAAATATAATGTTTGAGCAGAATCGAAAAACTGATTAGACATGTACATGTATTTCCATAAACTCGTTTGTGGACAGCGCAGAAATACATTTTTAATTTTAATTCTGCAATTCATATATTTTAACAGCACATTTCTGTACAGTTCTTTCTATTTTGTCAGAGATGTCAAATCAAATCCTTTGTCGGTGATATCCCACGAAGTTAAAGAATTTTTGAATATTTTAGTGACGAATTATTTGGCGGTGCGATAGTGTAGACATGGATATTCTGGAACCAGTGCATTTATTTTTAGCAAATATTATTATTAGTAATTCATTGCCGATATTGTTATAAGACTTTAATAAAAGGGACTGATTCCAGCCTATATTTCGGTGAGTGTCCTCGGAAATCGCCTACTATAGAAATTGGCTCTAAAGAGCCCCTTGCCAAGAACGGGTTCCTACAGAATTGATATTTGATAAAATTATCCTATAATATTTCGAATTGATGTGAACCCCGTCTGAAATTGGTGAAACTCTAATTTCGTCCAAATATGTCAATTAAAGCCTTTTTCTCGGAGAGAGTCAAATTATGATGGAATAATTTATATTTAGCACATTATTTGAATGAATTACCCAAGAACTATCACTGTATACAGTATTGTTAATGAGACAGTATATGGCATTGGTGATTGAAATGTTTTATTTCGTTTAGAATTTGCGATTAAACTGTTTGGTTTCATTAACAATTGGTGATTAAACTGGTTGATTTCGTTTAAAATTAGCGATTAAACTGTTTGGTTTTGAATAAAATTAGAGTTTAAATTATTTGACTTCGTATATAATTGGTGATTAAGCTGTTTAATTTCGTTACAAATTGTCTAAGAAAATGTTTGATTTCATTTAAGATTTGTGATTAAACTCTTTTATTTCGTATACAATTTGCAATTAAACTGTTTGATTTCGTATAACATTTGCAATTAAACTGTTTGATTTCGTATACAATTAGTGTTTAATCTGTTTAATTTCGTAAGAAATCGAAAGTTTAAAGTTTTCAACATTCAAAAAGCTTAGGAGTTCAAAAAAGAAACTTTAACAATTGTCCAAACAAAAAAAGGAAAAACGCTTGATATCATTGACTGAGCTAATCGGTCCTTTCGTGATCCATTTTTTACTTGCTTGGTCTTGAACACGGTATCTGATAGACAAACCCTTACTGTGACTTGAGTATCATACACCAGTTCGAACTCCATATCATATAGGATGCGAATGGTCAGGTTGCTGATCAAGACGGTATTTGTTTCGGTTAGATTAAATTCTCCGCTATACAGAGAAACTTGTTCGCAGACAAACAATTTTGATAGCGGACGAGGTGGGGTAGTAATTTCATTATGGAATACATGCCAGTTCCCGTTTTTGTTAGTTTTAGTGTACTCTAAGAGAGATTGTTCCAAATTAATAGACGATCCGTTCAGATTTACCGTCCATTGCTTGCCAATCGAGTTTTTGATAGAACGGAATAATATTGCCGGAGAATTCGTTTCACTTACAATAAGTACAAATATTGACTTCTTCTCAGCAGTAGCTTCATCAGTGTGTGAGATAGCCATTATTTTCCATAGAGAAGGCCAAGGAATTTTCTCAAGAAAACGTTTTTTCATATCCGTCTGTTTTACCTTTCCTTGTTGAAACAGTGTTAATATATTATCATCTTGACTGTCTTGGTAGTTAAGCCTCAGCATGAGTGAGACCAAACCAACAAACCATGATTTAATTGGAACTTTACAACCAGTACGTGTTTGTATTTGTCCGGATGGACAAAGAATATTCCTACACCTTTCAGACGTCTGCAATATAGAAAAATAAATATACATGTGTGTGTGGGGTGTGTCTGTGTGTATGGGGGTGGGTGTGGGTGTGTGTGGGTGTATATGGGGGGGGGGGTATGTGTGTGTGCGTGTGTTTTGTGGGATTATGGGTGTGTTATATTAGGGTTGACAACGAATATTCGAATATTATTTACATTTTTGAAAATAAATGAAAATATCCTACCATTGTCGGACCATTCCTGTCACAAGCTTCTGGGAATGCTATCTTTTCGTCTGATACCATGTTATGAGTCATCTTCTTGAAATATACTGCATCCAATAAGACAGAAAATCTTTCTGGCATAGTGGCCTTTTGCTCGTCGACCAGTGTGCATGATGCAGATTGATGCATTGACCATGTATCAACATTGCAGAAGAAACAATAAATGTTTCTATACATCTTAGGGTAGATCCGAACCGGAGACTTCAATCCACTTTCACATGCTTTCCTGGTGTCCGTTGATGATAAATTCGTGTACGTCTCTGCCGGAATCGTATTCATGTGTGTCGGTAACTTACACGTAGAAACATATTCGTGTAAGCATCGTTTATTTGCGAGATTTGATGGTTCACTAAAATGGAATGCAATATAGCAGTTCGACCTTATTAGATTTCGCTCAAGGAACTGTAAGTGTTGGGAAATAGTTATCTTACCGCGACTAGAGGGTTCGTTGCAAACGAGAACAGGTAACCAAGGGATGACGTCGGTGGTGTTGTGACAAAGGGCACACTCGGCGTTCTTGTATATCTTGTCTTGTTCGTTTGAGTAAACAGGGAATAAATTACCCCATGATGCTACTGGATCTTTATTACACGAAGGAAACAAGCCATTGCGTTTACTTGTTTCTGAAACTGTGATGTCTGCACAGCCATCTTTGGGGGCAGAGGAAACGATTCGATAGGCTGGTACATTTCTTGGCCATCTTTCATCCGGTGTCCCCGTTTGTACATAGAGACACTCCATGACAGAAAGATTGCTTTCTAAATCGGAAGTGTCGGTTTCGTCGAGGGGGAAACAGCAATTCATATGTTCATAACATCGCTCATGACAAGAACAGCCTAAGAGAAACAAACAACTAAATTTAAAATTGAGTCATGATCAATGGCATTTTCGAACAGTCAATGGCTAGATACACATGTGTAGTTTAGCAGATTTTCTGATTATGAACAATACGCAAATTAGTCACAGATGGTTTGAATGGCCAGAAAGGTTCGACTTTGATCAGATTTAGAGGAGGTGAAGGCTGATCTTGGTGAGTACAAACTTATGATGTCAAAATCATAGGATGATATATGACGATAATATGTTTGTGTATATATAATCTGATGCATATGTACGCATTGAAATCTCAATAAATAAGTTACATTTATCAACTATATCCTAGTTATAAGAATCACCACGATTTTCCTCGTTTGATATGTAACATAATCATGGTTTATGTATAATTGATTTGCCATTGAATTTAGACTAATAGATTATACCCCTCGTGAAATCTACCCGAAACATCTACCATGATGCAAAGTGTTGTCGTGCACGCGTCACTTTCACTCAAGATAACATACACGCGTCGTTCGGTCTGTTTAGAGACATTCAGTACGACGTCGTATTTTGTCGTACAAGCAGACGAGGTAAGTCCAAATGCATGTGGTCCATGGAGTAGGGATAGCCGACACTTAGTTTCATGTGTTCGACCACTGGAATAACTTGTGTAAATTCCCTGGGTGAATACAGGTATTTACATCATATAAACATGGAGTCTTCGATTTACACGTATCTACATACTGACGGAAAGGAACTTAATGACAAACATACCTTGACAGCACGAAATTTTGTTTCCTATACCAATCATTCCGTTCGGCAAAACCTTTGGTTCAGATGAATTCCTGTTACATATATCAACTTTTGGACAAAGCTCAACCAATTCCTTCTCCATTCGGCTGAATAACTCTGTTTGAATAAAGTCGTTCGGCCCTTGTGTTGCATGTACAATAATAAATACAGTCAAGAGCGTCCAATACTTTGATATGGCCATGTTTCCAGCGTAGCTGAAGATATAGATCATCATAGTTTCATCTTTGAATATTCTCAATGACAGTTATAATATTTAGTAAATACATGTAAATGAAAAATGGCAATGATATCATCGTTATAATAGTAATAATAATCAAAGTACTAAAATGCAGAACATCACTTTGATAAGTAGGTGACAGTTAATATATTATTCGAGAAGATCATAGGTCCTTGTTTCGCTTACCTGGGTAATATGCCAATTAAGATCGGATTAGCATTGGCAGGAAACCTACCAACAGACCAGATATTTAGGATAAATGTTGCAGTAACTTAAATATGAAACGCCATAATGTTACTTGAAAATTGTTGAAAACGGCATAAAACACCAGAGGAACTTTTTTAACGCAACTATTACATGGAAATGTATTAATAAAAAAACACAACTTATAAGCCACCATATTATTATATAACTATACTAAAGAGACCTTCTACATTTAACCTAAAAATATACGTATGCTGATACAGTTTAACTTATCTGCAGCAAAAGTCATTATTCAAAATAATAAATGGCTTAAAAAGATTGATTTCTCCTTATGTCTAAACGTTTTGAATTCCATTCGATAAATATGCTTTCATTTATGCTCAAATGTAATAAGGATGATTGAGACACGGTAACTGATAACATATATTTTACACGTTCAGACGCATCTGCAGCAGATGACTTTTGAATATATTGTGATCATTAGAAATTGCTCGACATGGGCTTTTTCCATTTTGCCGCAAGGTTTTCAATTCTATCCAATAAGCATGATTTCATTCATAAAAATAATCCATGTGTTTGCCTAGATATTTTCAACGACGCTTGTTGAAGTTATAAAGTATAAGAGTAATAAAGTAATTGCGACAAGTGAGTGCAAGTTTTGAACAACTTTTAGCCACAAAGTATGAAAATAGGTAGTTTGTTAGACGACTTTGAAAACATTTACTCAAGATCAAAAAAGACTTCTAGAAATGAATGAAGACTTACTTAAAAAAGTTGAAAACATTGTTGCAAAAGGAGAAATTACATACTTTGAGCTATTTCTCTTTTTCTCAAAATGTTTTCAAAAGTCGTCTGGCGTAGATGCGTAAACATGCGTCTTTAGGTGGGAAATTATTATTATCATTATTATTGTTTTTAATATTATACAACATTTATATAGCACCGTTTTCATAAAGAAATATGTTCAAAGTGCTTTACAATATAAACATAGATACATAGAGAGAAAGATGAAACATATGTTATGAAAATACTAGAACCTGGTAAATGAGAAAATATAAATAAAATGAAAATTGTTAACAAAATAAAACGTCCACAATCCTTAAATTGAAGCATTTTCTTATCCTCGCGCTATGCTGTTTTTACTTTGAAATATAATGGACCTGTTCCCGTCTTAAGAGTGCTTGCACAATGTGGATGGTTCTGGTCAACGAAAATTAATAATAATGGAAAATAATAATATTAATTAAAAAGGAAAAGGAAGACAATTAATGATAATTATAGTTAAAATATTTTGAGTGTATAAATGAACAAATGAACAAACGAACATATAAGTAAATACATAAATAAAATATGAGTAATAGTCTACATAATGATGCACATACTTACAGGATTACTTGTTCCTCTGAAGTCCGTGTTGACAAACAGAGTCAAGCAATATATAGGTATAGCACCCATGCCGTTGTTTCATAATAGTGGGCGTTACTTTACCCTTTCCCTCATATAATATTTTAGAGTCGTCTGCTTTAGAAGCATAGCATGCAGATGTTGCAAAACAAATTTGAGAAGAAACGTTTTCTGATCACATAGTGTTGAAGACATTGTGGGCAACGGAGCTCTGAACATTTTTCTCCTTTGCTCTTTTTTTTTTTTTTTTTAACCCTGTGTCTCTATGTTCTACACACATACCTCTTGCTCGCATTCCGCGTTCACTTAATGTAGTTCCACACCGTTGTAGATAACTTGTTGATATTATTCAATGACCTTCAAAATTGACTGACGTCAAGGCTTTCAAACGGCAAGATGTATATCGAATATATTGACGCCAAATGACGTCAAAAGGACATTAATCTTTCCAAGCATCTTATTAATAAAGAGCGTTTTATGATTATAAGAATTTAATGACATTGCATGTTTATGAATATTTAACGTCGTCTTTTGTTGAACTCCCATGGTGGAATAAAATACTTTTTTTCTCAAAATTGTGTTCGATGACCCTACCTGAATGTTAGAATCGAAATATTTTAGCGTAAATTTATCGAATAAAACCGATATATCGTGGGACTAGATTTTGTATTCAATTTTGAAATATTTTTACATATGTGAATAACGTCGACGTCATACGTGAGATTGTATTGCGATCTAAAACTTCGTGTATATAAACATACTTTTAAGCAATGGCTTTATTTGCGAAAACCTGAAAATGTGTAATTCAAATGTTCCGTTGACATGTTGTAGCATTCTGGAAGTTACACCAACTTCAACAATGTCGTCTTGTCCTAAGAAATACCGTTGCTTTGGCTCTTAAAATAAGTGTTAATGTCATAGCCGTCGAAAAAGTCAAGGTAGCTGCAACTGATCATGTCAAACGACTTCCTTCGTTTAGAGACGGGTAGAAGAATTATAGAACTTGATAATCAAACCGATCTAATAACCCTTTCCCTCATATAGATAATGTTTGACGCCTCTGCTGCAGACGGCTTTTTGAAAACATTGTGACAATGGTTCCTGCCAATGCTAATCCAATTTCTCCTTTTGTCGCAATGTTTCCCACTTTTAGTCATAGGTTATCCATTCAACTATAGAGATTTTCTATTGTTTGACAAAATAGGTTCAAATTCGTCTGCTGCAGAATTGTGATATGAGGGAAAGGGTTGATTTGCGAAACTTTGTTCGCAGCTCATTTTAGCCGCTATCGCATATGGAACACATTTACTGTCTTAGTATGTTGTATTGTATTATATGCAGTACATTTTCACGTTTATGAGGTACATATTTCATTTGACGTTGTACATTATTCATGATATGCAGTGCCTTTTCTATTATGTGTGGTGATTATTGAATAATATGCAGTGCAAAATAGTGTTTAAACAGTAGAATAACCATTATACGTTGTACAAACAACGTCATGTGCAATACAAACTATATACTATGCAGTACAAATGACATTATATGTGGTGTATTTGTTTGTGTATGCAGTAGTTTTACATGTATACGTTGTATGTTAGTCAGTATATGCGATGTATGTTTTAATATATGAAGTGCCTGCACGTATCTTTATACCTGGTGAAGTATTATGTATGTGTTCATAAAAGATCATAGTACGCAATGCATTTGGCAATATGTTCGGTCCATACTAATGTAAACAGCTTTATATGCGGTGCATTTTTCATTAGGATGATCATACTTTCCGGCATTCTCCGTAATTATTTATCCGGAAAATACCGAGTCAGACAGATAGATATTAACATTTACACAGTTTACTCAATTTAAAAAAAAGCGCTTGAATAATTTATAAATAGATGTGTACACATGTTCTGAATACACGAGGGGCAGAAATGTCGTCGTCTGCACTGAAATCCGCTCTAGACGAGGTTGGTCTGTTCATTCGGCATGATTTGCAGTCTGATCAAAATCTAAAATCTAAAGTCTGAATATTACTAGTCCAATAATATATGACCTCTCACAAGCTCGAATGCTTATGTTATAGGAGTAGATTATTACATGTACTTACATATGCTTATTAGAAGCTTCAGTCCATTTGTGACGATTATGATAAGCAGAGCAAATATGCAGGTTAATTTGAACCTACACTGTTCAGAAAAAAACAAAGTTATGCATTTTCCAAAAGACAAAATCAAATATATCATGTAAATCAATTTTCAAGTTATTTCTCTTATTTCCAGAAGATGCTGAGGAATTTAAAGTTGTTTTTATGAGGAAACATTACCATAAAGTGGTAACCTAACCGCATTTTTAAATCTTTTCCGTAATACAACAAGTATGCATCAGATGCCGTTAAGGCAAAACTATAGAAAATCTTAATAAATGAAAGTATAATTATTGAAGAGGGGTTGGTTGAACGCATTGTGACAAATGGAGAAATTTCTCAAGATGAGCAATTTATCCTTTGACCATAATGATTTCAATTAAGGAATTAGAGATCGTCTGCATAGACGACATTCTGCATCTCGTCTTTTTAGAAAATGTGTACACTTTTCATAAAGATTGTTCCACAAGGCCTTTTTAAAATGGATTAGACGGTGTTAATGTTTCAACCTATATGTCATACTCGGTAATTTCCGGAAATAATTCCGGAGAATGCCGGAGAATGCCGGAAAGTATGATCATCCCCAATGTAAATGCACTGCGTATAAAGTTTAAACCACCGCATATAATCAAAGTACCACCCCACGTATTGAAGAATAGACTGCATATAATGTTGTTTGTATTGCATATGACGTTGTTTGCACACTATATAATGGTTATTCTACTGTATCTTCATACTTATGCACTTCATATTATTAAATAACCACTATATATTATACAGAATGCACTGCATATCATGCAAAATGTACCACGTCAAATGAAATATGTACCTCGTATACATGAAAATGTACTGCGTATAATACAATACAACATAGTAAGACAGTAAAGGCGTTCCATAATCGCAAGTGAAATCAAGTATGTATTCTCGTCATACTTTGAGATAAAATTCCGTCAATGTCATTCCAAAAGGATCATTAACACATAAATACACAAAGCGGAAAACACGATGTTTCGAAATAAACAAAAATATTGCAGCAGGTAAATATGATAACGATTATAATTAAGCATTAATTATAAAACTCAGAGACGCCATTTTATGAGTGATAAATAAGGGGCAATTCAAATTGTATAACATTGTTTTCATATTTGTAACAATGTCTTGCACTTTTATTAATTAAAGATGCACAGATGAATCGCTCAGTAGAATGTATATTCCACGGCTAATGATATTAGTATATATCTATTTATATAGAAAATAATAAGAAATGAATATCACTTTCCTATCTTTAAACACTATGAAAACATTCTGTCGATGACGGCCTTATACTTAAACTAAATCGAATCATAGCATCACCAGCATTCATGCATTACATCATATTTGAGCAATTATTTAGCTGTCTTATAACAGTGTTTGATTTTATGGGGTTTTACGTAGCATAATATCACACCGATTCGGAGTTAAACCTGTTACCAAATGAACTCATTTTAAAACAATTCAGGAAACTTTGCGGAGTCAAACAAAACTTCAGTCGATTAGCATATATAATGGTCGGAGTCTAAACCTGACTTTGTCATACAGAACCCAATCGTCGTCTGATGTAGAGAGACTGGGCACTGCTTTGTGTAAGCATTAATTTTTAAAATAATCACAGTAGCAATTATGTATAGAATTAGTAAAAAAGTTACTAAAAACCGTTCTACTGTGTTAAATATACTTACACGAAAACGAAAGTGTGCACTTGGTTAGAGGGGAATTTTTATACTTATAGAAGCAAAATATAGGCAAATTTGGTATCAAAATGTGCAAAAATGTATTGGCTATACGATGTTTTACTTTTAATAGAAATTTGATAATTATCAGAACATTGTTTTACGTGTGAATAACGTAGGGGTGAAAAGTAAAAGTTGCATATTTGTAATGTTTTGTAACTGCTTTTTTGTCTTCGGATATTTGTCAAGTTACGTGACAATTTATCAGTATCTGTTGTGGCCTCCTCGTCTACGGATCAAATGCAAGTATTCTAGATCGTTATTTTCTTCACTCAGGATGATAAATCCGTATATCTAAACTTTGTAACAAAAAAGTTATGCCCAATTTAAAAGTGCACACTTTCTTTTTCGTGTGAGTATACATGTCTTTTTATCTTACTCTACCAGATCGTCACAAAGAAGGTCCTTTGCAATCACCAATTCTTCAATTAACGGTATTTCTTGCGACAAAATGCAATTTTTCATTGTAGTGTTTTTTTCACAATGCTTAAAAAATCTTATTCTATAGATCTTCGCCAAAATATTCAAAATTAAGGTATTGTCATTTTACTAAATTTTGAGAGAAACTTCAGAAATTCAACCGTGCGAGTTAAAAAAAATAGGTGACGTTAAAGAATAAAAATCACATCCTTTAAAATATGATTTTCAATAAGGGCAACAACTCACTAAATACAGGAAAGTTAAATTATGAAAATCGGTATTCATAATTCGGATATTAGCCGTTGAATGAACAGGAGCTTTAAACATAGGTTGATTTTTAGGCGTCATTTGGCGTCAATATCACGCGCATTTGATCATTTATATCTAAAGATGTGGAAATACTTTAACAGATATTTTTTTTTTTTCATTTTGAATATGTTAGTCTCGAACTATATTGGCATACATTATTCGAATAAAATCGATATGGCGTCGAACTAGATATATTTTAGACAAACGTTGAAAGCAATATGCGTCATTAAACATTCAAAAAGTTACATCAACATCAAACATAGCGCTTCGTCGCAATAAATACCGTTTTTGTTTGGGCTCTAATATTCAAATAAGTTTCTGGTTTATTGCATTTAGGACTTCATTCATGGGATCTGGTAGAGTAAGATATAAATGACACATAATTTCCACATGAAATGTGTATTATTATTAGCTCTTTACTAATTATATACAGAAGTGATGCAGTGAAAAGATATTTCCAATGCTTACACAAACCTGGGCGATGTATAATCTGAGCAGAGACAAACCTCTCAACATCAGATACCGATTAGGCTCTATTCCGACTGGGCGATGTACAATCTAAGCAGAGACAAACCTCTCAACATCAGATACCGATTA
Organism: Serripes groenlandicus; assembly: GCA_031761405.1. Taxonomy (NCBI): domain Eukaryota; kingdom Metazoa; phylum Mollusca; class Bivalvia; order Cardiida; family Cardiidae; genus Serripes; species Serripes groenlandicus. Next base: position 66,700,676 of record JASEVX010000003.1, read on the forward strand.
GGCTCTATTCCGACTGGGCGATGTGCAATCTAAGCAGAGACAAACCTCTCAACATCAGATAGATACCGATTAGCCTCTATTCCGACTGTGCGATGTACAATCTAAGCAGAGACAAACCTCTCAACATCAGATACCGATTAGCCTCTATTCCGACTAAGCGATGTACAATCTAAGCAGAGACAAACCTCTCAACATCAGATACCGATTAGGCTCTATTCCGACTGGGCGATGTACAATCTAAGCAGAGACAAACCTCTCAACATCAGATACCGATTAGGCTCTATTCCGACTGGGCGATATACAATCTAAGCAGAGACAAACCTCTCAACATCAGATACCGATTAGGCTCTATTCCGACTGGGCGATGTACAATCTAAGCAGAGACATACCTCTCAACATCAGATACCGATTAGGCTCTATTCCGACTGGGCGATGTACAATCTAAGCAGAGACAAACCTCTCAACATCAGATACCGATTAGGCTCTATTCCGACTGGGCGATGTACAATCTAAGCAGAGACAAACCTCTCAACATCAGATACCGATTAGGCTCTATTCCGACTGGGCGATGTACAATCTGAGCAGAGACAAACCTCTCAACATCAGATACCGATTAGGCTCTATTCCGACTGGGCGATGTACAATCTAAGCAGAGACATACCTCTCAACATCAGATACCGATTAGGCTCTATTCCGACTGGGCGATGTACAATCTAAGCAGAGACAAACCTCTCAACATCAGATACCGAGTAGGCTCTATTCCGACTGGGCGATGTACAATCTAAGCAGAGACAAACCTCTCAACATCAGATACCGATTAGGCTCTATTCCGACTGGGCGATGTACAATCTAAGCAGAGACAAACCTCTCAACATCAGATACCGATTAGGCTCTATTCCGACTGGGCGATGTACAATCTAAGCAGAGACAAACCTCTCAACATCAGATACCGAGTAGGCTCTATTCCGACTGGGCGATGTACAATCTAAGCAGAGACAAACCTCTCAACATCATATACCGATTAGGCTCTATTCCGACTGGGCGATGTACAATCTAAGCAGAGACAAACCTCTCAACATCAGATACCGATTAGGCTCTATTCCGACTGGGCGATGTACAATCTAAGCAGAGACAAACCTCTCAACATCAGATACCGATTAGGCTCTATTCCGACTGGGCGATGTACAATCTAAGCAGAGACAAACCTCTCAGCATCAGATACCGATTAGGCTCTATTCCGACTGGGCGATGTACAATCTAAGCAGAGACAAACCTCTCAACATCAGATACCGATTAGGCTCTATTCCGACTGGGCGATGTACAATCTAAGCAGAGACAAACCTCTCAACATCAGATACCGATTAGGCTCTATTCCGACTGGGCGATGTACAATCTAAGCAGAGACAAACCTCTCAACATCAGATACCGATTAGGCTCTATTCCGACTGGGCGATGTACAATCTGAGCAGAGACAAACCTCTCAACATCAGATACCGATTAGGCTCTATTCCGACTGGGCGATGTACAATCTGAGCAGAGACAAACCTCTCAACATCAGATACCGATTAGACTCTATTCCGACTGGGCGATGTACAATCTGAGCAGAGACAAACCTCTCAACATAAGATACCGATGAGCCTATATTCCGAGTGCACGTATGCCAAAAAAAAGTTTTGAATCCTTCTATAATATATTGGAAACATTTTGTTGCATTTACGATATCGGGTTAAGTATTGTACGACGAGGGTTGTGGACAATTGATATCTCGTGAGACCAAATTGTCCACGGCCCGAGTAGACAATATCATACCCGATATCGCTACTACAACATGATTTACTTTTATTACATGCCTTGTCTAACTTTTAAAACAGAGTAAGGAACATATACAACATTCTATATATAACGAAATAACTACATTTAAACATAAACTAAAAGTTATGATTGGCATGTGAACCACGCCCAACTACCTCATTTTAAAAGACGTGAATCATTAAGGATTATCGGTAAAATAAACAGCTCAACTCATAACGGGGAAACAGAACATTACTAAGCATGAGTGAAAGCCGCTCTAACATATAACTTCCAAAATCGATTGAAGCAGGTACATCAAAGTTTATCTATATCATAAAAATGCTATTCAAAATGAATATACATTTTTTTAATATGAATTCCCAGTCGGCGATAAATTAGTTTTCACAGCAGCTCTGTTGAAAAAATAACAGTGACTGCATTGGTTCGTTTATATAGGTGCGTTTGATTATGTACTAAAAGCATGGATATCTAACTACTGTACTAAAAGCAATTTGCTTGATAATTGTCGATGAGAGCGTAGTTCCTTTCGCAAACCAGCCAGATCCACCCATGCAAGCCTGGATTATGACCCTTGAAATTGTCAAAATTGCTATAATAGAGCTTGTGAACACAATAGAGGCTCCATTTACTATCTGATCTTCACCAAACTTAGACAGTAGGTAAATATTGATGAGAGCTTGGTTCCTTTCGAAAACCAGCCAGATGTGCCCTTGCATGACTGTAATTGTAGAAACTGCTATAATACAGCTTGTGAACACAATAGAGCCTCAAGGGGTGTAACATGTCTACGCCCTATAATAAACTGATAATCGAATTTTCATTTTATCAGTCGACAAATGGCGTTTCGAGGGTATATAATTATTTATCATATTAACCTGCTGCCATCTCGTAGGTTGTGCACATATAAGTCACCATCACCAGTAAGGTTGTGCACATACTGGTCACAATCACCAGTAACTCGTAGGTTGAGCTACCAGTTTAAAATGTTATGTTGTTCACTTTTCACCATCACCAGTAATGCTGTCCCCATTATGATCACCATTAAAAGTAAGGCTGTGTAACTACTGACCAGCATCAAAATTACTCGTAGGTTGTGCACATATTGACAAGCCTCACCAGTTAGGTTGTAAACATACTGGCCATCATCACCAGTTAGGTTTTGCTTATGCTGGTCACCATCACCGGTTTGGTTGTTCTCATACTGGTCACAATCACCAGTAAGGCTATTCACATACCAGCCAACAGCACCAGCTAGGTTGTTCACATACCAGACACCATTACCGGTTAGCTTGTTCACAAACTGGGCACCATCACCAGTAAGGCTGTTACAATACTGGTCACCATCACTAGTTAGACTGTGAAACTACTAGCCACCATCAGAATTACCTGTTAGGTTGTTCACATACTGTGGCCACCATCACCAGTAAGGTTGTTCACATACCAGCCACCATCACCAGTAAGGTTGTTCACATACTGGTCACTAAACAGGTTGTGCACATACTGGCCACCATCACCAGTTAGATTGTGCACATATTGGCCACCATCGCATGTTAGGTTGTGCAAATACAAGCCATCATCACCAGTTAGGTTATTCACATACCAGTCACAATCACCAGTAAGGCTGTTCACATACTGGTAACCATCACCAATTAGGGTTTTCGCATATTGGCCACCATCACCAGTTTGGTAGAGCACATACTGGCCACCATCACAAGTTAGGTTGTTCACATGCTGGTCACCATCACCAGTTAGGTTATTCACAAACAGCAACCTTCTCCAGTTAGGTTGTGCACATACTGGTCAACATCACCAGTAAGTTTGTTCGCATATTGGCCACCATCACCAGTAAGGCTTTTCACATATTAACCACCATCGCCAGTTAGGTTGAGTACATACTGGCCGGCATCACCAGTTAGGTTGTTCGCATATTGGTCACCAACAACAGCTAGGTTGTTCACATATAGGTCAACATCACCAGTTAGGTTGTTCACATAGAGGTCACCATCATCATATAGGCTGTTCACATACTGGTCACCATCACCAGTAAGGCTGTTCACATACTGGTCACCATCACCAGTTAGGTTGTACACATACTGGTCACCATCACCAGTTAGGTGTGAATGCTTTCAAAGGGCAAGATGCACAACGAATGGATGGGCGTGATATTGACATCAAATGATGTCAAAATGACTTCTTTATGTCCATTTATGTTATGGAACCTGTTCATTCAACGGATATATCTCCGACTACCGATTCTCATTCCTTTATCAGGTAAATTGTTGCCCTTATTGCGATAACGATATTGCATTTTTTGGTAGAATTTTGGAGAACACCATTTCTATCGTAGCAGTACGCCAAAAGAATAGTGCAAACAATTCTAGACTTAATTACGAATGCAAACATAAGCAAAAGTAAAATAAGTAATCATTAAACGATCGTTATTCCACCTTTAGTACTTTCAGTACTTTGATTTTAATTCCTTAACGTCATCTTTTATTCAACTACAACTGATGAATATTTATGACGTTTTACTCAAAATTCAGTTCAATGACCTCATCTGAACTTTCAATATGCTAAATCGAGATAATTTGGCGTAGATTTATAGAATAAAACCGATATGTTGTAGAACTAGATTTTTTTTTTAAATCGACGTTGAAAACGAAGTTGTCTTTAAATTTAAAAATGTGTGTGAATAACGTCAACGTCATATGTGACATTGTATTGCAAACTCGAATTTCGTATACATATGCTAACATTTTAGTATAAAACTTCATCTTATTAGTGCCTCTCGTAGGACCGCCAACTTAACAATGAACCAATCAAAACGTTTCATTTCCTTTATTTCTTCGACATTATTCATTAAATATAACTTTTGATTGGTCTACAATCTAGATCATTTGTTTAACATCTAGGTCAAAACTGAGGTTAAACAGCTATCGCCGAAAAAGAGGAATTGCTTTTCATGAATCATTTCTACTTTTGTTCCAATGTGTTCAACAATCGTTTGGAAAAGCAGCCAGTTGCTTGGTAAGATTGTTGTGTGGAGTAGCTGGTGTGCGAAAACCAGGAAACATATGAGTAGGTGAACTGGCCGCCGTGATATGACTGAGAAATTGTTAAGAACGGCGTTAAACCCCAATCAATCAATCAACAATCGTTTGCTGCAGTTGCGACTAAATGTGAGAAGGAGGAGGGGGGCTGACTTATCATAACATTACAAAAAAAATGTAAATATTATTACCTTAAACATTAAAAACACATATTGTAAAAGCAATATCATTTTTCAAACTAATAGAGCTTCTTATTTAGCCTACCAGTTTGCTTGCCTTAATAGCAACATCAACATACAAAATCAACCAGTTGATAATATGAGTGCCTACATTTTCCCCATTCATAAGTCCGTTTGGATCTCCGTGGTTCACACGGTATATCAGAATATATAGTAGAGAAATATGAAAAGATGGTCTATTACATCGGACTCTGCTAGGATAAATTAGTTCATTCGCTCTCAGTTGGTGACCATGTTAAAATTACCGCAGTTTGGCAAATGATCCGCTTATTATCGATACATTGATAGAATATTCAGTTTTCGCGATTTGGAGTACTGAACGTTCTGAACCGTTTACGACAAATATACAAGGTTTTGCTTTGAATTAAATTTTCTATCACATTTACAATTATTATTTTCAATACCCTGATTTTTAAACTTTGCATTTATCTGGGCTATTTTCTTGAGTTGTATTTCACCTCCTATTAACGCCTTTTCCCATTGGATTCGTGCACAGAGCTAACTATGTCTTGTTAATGCAAATGAAATAGTTTATTATAAAGTAAATGTTAAATAATCGTAAAATCATCAAAGTAAACTTATTTTATGGAGATAATGAATCTCACAAATCGAAAACATGGTTAAATTTTAATTAGGTGTTTGTTGGACAAAATATCAATGTCACAGAATGAGCAAAGGCATTAATTTAATACAGAGATGTGAAGAACAAATCTGGCAATAATGTCGAAATGTGTTAGTCATGTAATTAATTTATCAACTAGTCTGGTCTGCTATATGACACCTCCCGCTGATGTATTAGGGTTAGTCATGTAATTAATTTATCAACTAAGTTGTAGTCTGGTCTGCTATATGACACCTCCCGCTGATGTATTAGGGTTGTGTAAAGTAACTCGGATAAATCCCGTTATTCACCCTTCTCATTTCAAGCCATGATTTCAGCTTTGCTGTTTGTGGCAAAGGGGGCCGGTATGTGACACTAGAACATATTAAACTAATAATACTATTAGTATTATTAGTTTAATATGTTCTAGTGTCACGTACCCGCCCCCTCTGGTTTGTGGTGTTGGTCAAATTTTAACTGTAATGGCCGAAACGTCCGTCCACCATTAGAAAGGTACATACCGAATATTTGAAACGAAGCAGTGTTTTGTTATGAAATTTGTTTAAAACCAACATTCCCCATTAGGGCCGCGATGGTACCGTATGTCCTTATTTAATAAGAAAAGGGCATTATTAATAAGTGGACCTAACTATGTTTACGAGAGACATGGCTTTTTATTATCAAAACATCACAGTTTCAACTCAAAGATTGTGTATAATATAAAATTGTCTCAGTAAAAATGCTATCAAATCAGATTTGTTTAAATAAATGCAGTCGACATGAATACGTAATTATTCGTTATATAGTTGTTGGTCTTTCTAATGAAATAAATATATAAATAAGAGTTTTACGTGCTTTTCATTTATCTAAGTGTCAAATAAATATAAATACCTACTGGACAAATAAGACTGCTAGTATTTTTTGTAATAATTATACTTGCCATGCTATTCCCTTATTAATTCTATATCAACAAAGTGAACTGAAAGATTTAGATTGAGTAATTGAGATCGTCATATATGCTTGTTATTTTAAAGAGTGCCTGAAGAGCAAGGATTATGATAAACAAGATTCCGCGATAGAATACGAGATTTCGCTGTGATTTGCATCCCTAGGCTATGTTTAAAGTATATATGTCTCTGGTATGAGAAGCAACAAAGTTAAATGAGTATATTTTCAGGTGGTGTTATGGATGTTGTACAGTGGAGCGATGAGCCTACATGCATATGGTGTTCCAGTCTGCTCACGGAACCTTTCATACAGTGTGAAACATGTCAACCAACCGCCACCAGGAATCGAGTCTACCTATGCTTACATTGTTTCGCCAAGGGAATAGAAATCGACGAACACCGGAGTGATCACCCATATACTGTTGTGGTATAACAATCTATTTAGCAATTTTGTTTATCCCTTTCCCTCATACGACAATTCTGCAGCAGACGGCTTTGAACATGTTTTGTCAAAAAATGGAAAATCTCTATAATTGAATGGATAACATATAGATGACTAAAAGTGGAAAACATTGTGTCAAAAGGAGAAATTGCTCGTTTTGAGCAATTTCTTCTTTTGTCACTATGTTTTCCAAAAGCCGTCTGCTGCAGAGGCGTCAGAAAGCGTCTATATGAGGGAAAGGGTTATACAGTCTGATAAACCCTTTCTGACTTGCAGAAACATTTTGAATTTGAGGCATCTGCAGCCCTCGACTTTTGAAAATATTGTGACTATAGGAGAAATTGCTCATCTCCTCTTGTCACAACTTGTTGGTTGTTGTTTTTAAGCCTGGGTTAAAATAAATAAAGTGAGAAACACTACTAGTGATTATTCGACAATTAATCTACAACAAATAATTATCTATGTATACAAATACATTCACAGAGAATATAACAGACCTTAGTGGGCAGAGACATTAGATTAATTGGCATCTTTAATTTGCATACTCTATAATATTCCCTCTTTTAAAATGGGACAGGGAGTGTCATTTCTTGTTAATTAATTAGGAATAAAGTCTACCTGTGCTTACATTGTTTCGCTACGGGAGAAGTAATCAATAAACTCAAGAGTGTTCACCCAATGCCATGGATACTGTTATGATATAAAATATATAAAACTATTTTAATATTTTCCCCTTTATTCCCCGATAAACCCTGGCGAACACTATACCATGATGCTACAAAAGCTAGCTCTATTTTAAGGCAGTATAAATGACCCCGTATACATATATTTTGGCAACATTTACAAATTCTCCAAATTTGAAATTAGTGCTCAAATTTCCCGAGACTTAGAATGTTGCGAATATTGCTTAACATTTTCGAGATTTTCCCATGTTGGGCGCCATTGTAACAGTACTGAAAAATCTGACCTGACCAGGACTTACACTAAGATGTCCCCATTTGATCCAAAGGTGAACGCTTTACTATGCTGCTAGAAGAGCTAGTTCTATAGGAAGGCAGTTTAAGAGGCCCATTATGAGTACATATACCTTGGCAACATATACCCCTCAGAATCAGAAAATGTAATGAAATATTCTCAAGGTTTTTCCTATGTATACCCATGTTGGACGCCATTTTTTTTTTACCTCATATAACATCTTTAGAATCTTTCCCATTTGAAAAGAGAATCTGAAGAATTTCGATCAATGACAATTATTTTATACGTGCAAATATTGTTGTGAAAGAAAGAAAGGCCAATATGATGTTGAACCCTTACACAGAGTGTATGTCACTCTTCAGCAGACAACTTATATAAATTATGTTAAGACCGTCTTGGTGGCGTAGTGCAAGAGAGTCGGCCTCGGATGTGGGTGGTCGTGAGTTTGATCCCTCTATGTATCAGAATATTGATACACTAACAGACCTGGTAGCTTGTAGTATAATCAATAGATTTTTTAAGTTCTATAACTTATACTAAGTAATTTGTAAGAATAAAAAGGGTAACATGAAATGTCACATATTTATAACCCAACCTAGTGAGAAAATAATACCAAAGAAGGTTAGCATATATTTATGTTTTAACTAAATTGTAAATCCAGCATAAGAACCTATACTATATGTCATGCTATTTAATCGAAATCTAAGAATGTCTTCCCTGTGTTACCTTCGTGCACACATGTAATGCAACAACAATATACATGTATATAAATGAATCAGATTTAAGTATTTTTTTCTATAAATTCAATTATTACAAAATTTGAATAATCTCGTTAGCACTCACACAAGCCCTTTCTTATCCAGAGGAACATTTCAATTTGATGGTTCATTGTCTGAAATTAAACACCAGGTATAGTAAATGACAGCGGTAATCGGACAAAAAGAAACGGGATAATAAGCAACGGGCAAAAAGTAACAGTTTTTACCCGGATAACAGGTAACAGGACAAAAGGCAACAGTCCTGATATTTTCATTTCAGGTTTAATTAATTTTTCCTTTGATTTAATACATTTGTAAAATATAATAGACACATTTCAATAAATTTATTTATAATTTATGTTATGTGTATGCGAAATTTTAAATTTATTTATCTAAATTTGCAATGATTTTTTCGAATATCTGACAGAAAATATAATTGCGTGCACAGGAGAAATTAATCATTATAAGCAATTTCTTCTTTTCCAATAACGTTTTCTTAAACCTTTTTTTAACATCTAACAGAAGACTAGCAACAGTTCTAATATTTGTAATAATTGTTGACAGAATATATCATTGCGTGAAAGGGAGAAATTGCTAATTATGAGCAATGACTCTTCTCCCACAAGGTTTTCCTTTCGCTTAAAATTGTAGAAAAATGGCTTAAAACAATTTCTTCTTTTTCCCACAATGTTGTCAACCGTGTATCCGTGTTACCTGATTTACCCGATTTACTAGACAGTTTTGTATCAGAATCCTTGACACATAGGGATCACTTCTATGTCGCCGATTCATCTTGCTTTCATTCTAGTAATTAATGTATTGGACTGCGACACATTTGTTTCTTTGAACTCTCATATTATCTTTAAATGTTTTCATAGCAGAGATCTTAAAAATGATCATACCTGGGAAACATTAGGTACTGATGTATCACATGGTATTTCTAACAGAACAAGAGCTTAACCTTTTCCCACATACGTCAATTCTGCAGCAGACGACTTTGAAAACATATTAACAAAAATGTGAAATATCTCCAAAAATAAGAGTTTAATCATTAAATAGAGTTGAAAACATTGTGGCAAAAGGGGAAATTGCTCGTCATGAGCAATTTCGCCTTTTGCCGCAATGTCTATAAAAGTCGTCTGCTGCAAATGCGTCAGAATGCGTCTGCAAGTGAAACTAAACTATAACCCTTTTCCCACGAACAAATGCTTTCTGTTTCCTCTGCTGCAGATGACTTCCCAAAACATTGGTCAAAGCAGAAATTGCTCATTATGAGCAATTGCTTCTTATGCCACAATGTTTTCACCTTTATTCACTTATTATACTTTTTTTTAATAGAGACTTTCCATACTTGTGCATAAAACAGATTTGTTGTATTTGAGAAAGGGATAACAAGTCATATTTTTCCTATTGACAGAAAAACAACTTTCCAGTGTTTGAATCCACATGGTCAGCTCAAGAAGAAAAACAGTTACTGGATGCTATTATGGACTGTGGCTATGGAAATTGGTATATATACAGAACCTTATCACATAAAGCCCTCTCTGGGAGTGTCAAAGTACTCAAATATCATAATTATGACACTACTACATGTAGTTTGGTTACCAGTCTTACGCTCAAGACATTATTACAACGCGAAAACCAAACTATGAAATTGACATCAGCGATTTGACGTCCTATAACGTTAGTCCCTTTGGCACCAAAACAGGCAAATTTCATGTACATTTTGTTTAACCTTTTCCCTCATATAGACGCATTCTGACGCTTCTGAAGCAGACGACTTTTGAAAACATTGTGGAAAAAGAAGAAATTGCTCATGATGAGCAATTTCTCCTTTTGCCACAATATTTTCCATTTTAAGTCATTGGTTATCCATTCAATTATAGATTTTCCATTTTTTGACAAAATATGTTGAAAGTCGTCTGCTGCAGAATTGTTGTATGTGGGAAAGGGTTAAATACTCCAAGGCTCGCATCATGTCATCTTGGTTAACTCGTTTATTAAAAGTGATAATAAATTAACACTCATGAAATATCCTCTATTTTTTCCCTCTCCCACACTTGGAGGTACATTTTCATGCATCTGCAGTAGTCAACTTTTGCCACAAGATTTTCTGTTCTATTTAATAGTTATATTTTCATTTAACCCTTTCCCTCATATATACGCTTTCTGACGCCTCTGCAGCAGACGGCTTTTTGAAAACATAGTGACAAAAGAAGAAATTTCACAAAACGTGCAATTTCTCCTTTTGCCACAATGTTTTCCACTTTTAGTCATAGGTTATCCATTCAATTATGGAGATTTTCTATTTTTTGACAAAATACGTTCAAAGTTGTCTGCTGCAGAATTGTTGTATGAGGGAAAGGGTTAACTCAATGATAATACTCTCAGTTATAGAGATTTTCCATACTGTACGTTGGCTTTATGTTTCCAAAGTCTTTTGCTGGTTAAAGAGATGTTTGGTACCTTTGGTAAGATGTTTTCAACGGTGTCTGTTACTGATTTGTTGTATATGGGAAAGGGTCATCCTTATGCCTTGTAGGACAAACCTGCTTCGGAGGCTTTTGAAGCACAGGACTATACAAATGGCATATGAGGAAAAGTATTTTGGAGATATTTAGAATAAAGAGATCTTTTGATAAAGATTAGCTACACATGTTATATTATTAAGTTGAGACTCAATTAATCATTGTTCACATATGGTCATATTAAGCTGTTTACCTGATATTTTCAGGGTCATTTCATTTGAGAATATCTGAGGGAAAAAATGAAATAGTTTTCAAAATTGGAAATATGATCTTAACATAGAATACACTGTGAAAATGGTGAAATTGTTCTTGAGAAATTTTCCACAATGTTTTTGGATTTATTTATAAGTAATTCTTTCTTATGTCTGCATTACAACTGATAAGCTTAACTTTTTGTGTCCCCTGTTGTATGTAATGCAAGGAGACACTTTTGGATCACTTCTAGGCCATTTGTCTGTCAGGCTGTGCATTAATTGGTCATAACTTTGTTTCCTTAGTGGCAGATTTACTTCCATGTTGTTACACTTATATCGTGTAATCGTGAGAATGGAAAAACTCGGGGAAAAAAAACCTAAAACCTGCATATTTTTCGAGTAACATCCCTTTCTTTCTTTTTTTGGCCCATAACGCTTTCCCACATACTGAAGCTTTCTGACAACTTGTGAACACATTGTGGCAAAAGAAGAAATTGCAACCCTTTCCCTCATATAGATGCCTTCTGATGCCTCTGCAGCAGACGGCTTTTTATGCCCCCACGGAATCTCCGATTCGGGGGGCATATAGTTTTTGGCCTGTCTGTCTGTCTGTTGGTCTGTCTGTCTGCACAAAAAAAAACTTTAACCTTGGCCATTACTTTTGAACCATAACAGGTACGGCTACCATATTTCACATGTGTATTCCTTGTGACATGACCTTTCTGTCAGTACCAACATTTTTGACCTTGCGACCTTGACCTTTGACCTAGAGGTTGCCATTCTCGAAAAAAACTTTAACCTTGGCCATTACTTTTGAACCATAACAGATACGGCTACCATTATTCACATGTGTATTCCTTGTGACATGACCTTTCTGTCAGTACCAACATTTTTGACCTTGCGACCTTGACCTTTGACCTAGATGTTGCCATACTAAAAAAAAACTTTAACCTTGGCCATTTCTTTTGAACCATAACAGGTACGGCTACCATATTTCACATGTGTATTCCTTGTGACATGACCTTTCTGTCAGTACCAACATTTTTGACCTTGCGACCTTGACCTTTGACCTAGATGTTGCCATTCTCGAAAAAAACTTTAACCTTGGCCATTACTTTTGAACCATAACAGATACGGCTACCATATTTCACATGTGTATTCCTTGTGACATGACCTTTCTGGCAGTACCAACATTTTTCACCTTGCGACCTTGACCTTGACCTAGATGTTGCCATTCTCGAAAAAAACTTTAACCTTGGCCATTTCTTTTGAACCATAACAGGTATGGCTACCATATTTCACATGTGTATTCCTTGTGACATGACCTTTCTGTCATTACCTTGCGACCTTGACCTTGACCTAGATGTTGCCATTCTCGAAAAAAACTTTAACCTTGGCCATTACTTTTGAACCATAACAGGTATGGCTACCATATTTCACATGTGTATTCCTTGTGACATGACCTTTCTGTCAGTACCTTGCGACCTTGACCTTGACCTAGATGTTGCCATTCTCGAAAAAAACTTTAACCTTGGCCATTACTTTTGAACCATAACAGGTATGGCTACCATATTTCACATGTCAGTACCAACATTTTTGACCTTGCGACCTTGACCTTTGACTTAGATGTTGCCATTCTCGAAAAAAACTTTAACCTTGGCCATTACTTTTGAACCATAACAGATACGGCTACCATATTTCACATGTGTATTCCTTGTGACATGACCTTTCTGTCAGTACCAACATTTTTGACCTTGCGACCTTTACCTTTGACCTAGATGTTGCCATTCTCATTTTTTTTTTAACCTTCCCCACTACTTTTGAACAATAACAGGTAATGCTACCATATTTCACATGTGTATGCCTTGCGACCTTGACCTTTGACCTAGATGTTGCCATTGGGGGCATCAGTGTTTCACAAACACATCTTGTTTAAAACATAGTGACAAAAGAGGAAATTGCTCAAATGAGCAATTTCTCCTTTTGCCACAATGTTTTCCGATTTTAGTCATAGGTTATCCATTCAATTATAGAGATTTTCTATTTTTTGACAAAATATGTCCAAAGTCGTCTGCTGCAGGCAGAATTGTTGCATGAGGGAAAGGGTTAACTTTGTTTGTGTTTGTTTTTTAGCTCACCTGAGCTTTGCTCATGGTGAGTTATTGTGATCGCCTTTTGTCTGGCGTCCGTCGTCCGTCATCCATCGTGCGTCAACTTCTTCTCCTCAGTAACCGGTGGGTCAATTGGGATGAAACTTCACAGAAAGCATCCTCTCAATGACCTCACCAGATTTCCTTCAAATTTTTGGGATCCATGCAGAATTCTGGTTTCCATGGCAATGAAATGAAAAAAACTTCAAAATTCTTCTTCTCCCAAACTGGTTGGCAGATTTTCAAATAATTTTGTAGAAATGTTCCTTGGATGACCATCTGTCAGATTCCTTCAAGCCATGTTGATTGGTCGAAAAACATGGCCGCCAGGGGGGCGGGGCTATTTTGCCTTATATGGCTATAGTGAAAACTCAAAAAATCTTCTTCTCCAAAAGTGTCAGGCCGATTTTAAAATAATTTTGTAGAAATGTTCCTTGGATGACCCTCTATCAGATTCCTTCAAGCCAAGTTGATTGGTGAAAAAACATGGCCACCAGGAGAGCGGGGCTATTTTGCCTTATATGGCTATAGTGAAAACTTAAAAAATCTTCTTCTCCGAAAGTGTCAGGCCGATTTTCAAGTAATTTTGTAGAAATGTTCCTTGGATGACCCTCTATCAGATTCCTTCAAGCCAAGTTGATTGGTCGAAAAACATGGCCGCCAGGGGGGGCGGGGCTATTTTGCCTTATATGGCTATAGTGAAAACTTAAAAAATCTTCTTCTCCCAAACTGGTTGACAGATTTTCAAATAATTTTGTAGAAATGTTCCTTGGATGACCCTCTGTCAGATTCCTTCAAGCCATGTTAATTGGTCGAAAAACATGGCCGCCAGGGGGGGGGTGGGGCTATTTTGCCTTATATGGCTATAGTGAAAACTTAAAAAATCTTCCTCTCCAAAAGTGTGAGGCCGATTTTCAAATAATTTTGTAGAAATGTTCCTTGGATGACCCTCTATCAGATTCCTTCAAGCCAAGTTGATTGGTCGAAAAACATGGCTGCCAGGGGGTCGGGGCTATTTTGCCTTATATGGCTATAGTGAAAACTTAAAAAATCTTCTTCTCCGAAAGTGTCAGCCTGATTTTCAAATAATTTTGTAGAAATGTTACTTAAGTGACCCACTTTCAGATTCCTTCAAGCCATGTTGATTGGTCAAAAAACATGGCCACCAGGGGGGGCGGGGCTATTTTGCCTTATATGGCTATAGTGAAAACTTAAAAAATCTTCTTCTCCGAAAGTGTAAGGCTGATTTTCAAATAATTTTGTAGAAATGTTCCTAGGGTGACCCTCTATCATATTCCTTCAAGCCAAGTTGATTGGTCGTAAACTATGGCCGCCAGGGGCGGGGCTTATATAGCTAAAGTGAAAAAAAAAATCAGGTGAGCGATTCCAGGGCCATCATGGCCCTCTTGTTTATGGTTCACTTCAAAATTGCAAGGCTTATAGCGTGTCACCAGGAACAAAATAAGCAACCCTTTTCTAAGTTCATCTTAAACTTGGTTTGTAGGTTTTTAGCTCACCTAAGCACGAAGTACAAGGTGAGCTTTTGTGATCACTCACCGTCCGGCGTCCGTCGTCATCGGCGTCTGTTAACAATTTCCTACAAATGACTTCTCCTACTAAACCAATGAACAGATTTCAAAATAACTTCACAGGAATGGTCCTTAGGTAGTCCTCTTTCAAAGTTGTTCAAAGAAATTAATTCCAAGTAGAACTTTGGTTGCTGCGGCATCAGAAAAGGGAAAAATTGCCAAATCTTAAAAAATCTTCTTGTCCAAAAGTACTGGCCCGATTTGAAAATTATTTTGCACAAATGTTTCTTGAGGTACCCTCTACCAAGACTGTTCAAATATTTCCAATCCGTTGAAAAACATGGCCGCCAGGGGGCGGAGCCTGTTTTCCTTATATGTGCATTGTTAAAACTTTGTAAAATCTTCTTGTCCAAAAGTACTGGGCCGATTTGAAAATAATTTTGCACAAATGTTCCTTGTTGCACCCTTTACCAAGATTGCTCAAATATTTTTGATCCGTTGAAAAACATGGCCGCCAGGGGGGGCGGAGCTTGTTTTCCCTATATGTGCATTGTTAAAACTTTAAAAATCTTCTTGTCCAAAAGTACTGGCCCAATTTGAAAATTATTTTGCACAAATGTTCCTTAGGGCACCCTTTACCAAGATTGTTCAAATATTTCCGATCCGTTGAAAAGCATGGCCACCAGGGGGCGGAGCTAGTTTTCCTTATATGTGCATTGTTAAAACTTTAACAATCTTCTTGTCCAAAAGAACTGGCCCGATTTAAAAATTATTTTGCACAAATGTTCCTTGGGGCACTCTTTACCAAGATTGTACAAATATTTCCAATCCGTTGAAAAACATGGCGGCCAGGGGGCGGAGCTTGTTTTCCTTATATGTGCATTGTTAAAACTTTAAAAATTTAAAAATCTTCTTGTCCAAAAGTACTGGCCCGATTTAAAAATTATTTTGCACAAATGATCCTTGGGGCACCCTTTACCAAGATTGTTTAAATATTTTTGATCCGTTGAAAAACATGGCCGCCAGGGGGCGGAGCTTGTTTTCCTTATATGTGCATTGTTAAAACTTTAAAAATCTTCTTGTCCAAAAGTATTGGCCTAAAAAGAGTAAAAACTTATCCCTGTGTGTGTTTTTAGCTCACCTATGCACGAAGTGCAAGGTGAGCTTTTGTGATCACTGAATGTCCGGCGTCCGGCGTCGTCGTCCGTCCGTCCGTCTGTTAACAATTTCCTACAAATGACTTCTTCTACTAAACCAATGGACAGATTTCAAAATAACTTCACAGGAATGGTCCTTAGGTCCAAAGTTGTTCAAAGAATTTAATTCCAAAGAGAACTTTGGCTGTTGCGGCATCAGAAAAGAGGAAAATTGCCAAATCTTAAAAAATCTTCTTGTCCAAATGTGCTGGCCCGATTTAAAAATTATTTTGCACAAATGTTCCTTAGGGCACCCTCTACCAAGATTGTTCAAATATTTCCGATCCGTTGAAAAACATGGCCGCAAGGGGGCGGGGCTTGTTTTCCTTATATGTGCATTGTTAAAACTTTAAAAAATCTTCTTGTTCAAAAGTACTGGCCAGATTTCAAAATAATTTCACAGAAATGGTCCTTAGGTGGTTTTAAAGTTGTTCAAAGAATTTCATTCCATGTAGAACTTTGGTTGCTATTGCATCAGAAAAGGGGAAAATTGCCAAATCCTAAAAAATCTTCTTGTTCATAAGTGTTGGCCCGATTTAAAAATTATTTTGCACAAATGTTCCTTAGGGCACCCCCTACCAAGCTTGCTCAAATATTTTCGATCCGTTGAAAACCATGGCCGCAAGGGGGTGGGGCTTGTTTTCCTTATATGTGCATTGTTAAAACTTTAAAAATCTTCTTGTCCAAAAGTACTGGCCAGATTTCAAAATAACTTCACAGAAATGGTCCTAAGGTGGTCCCCTTTCAATGTTGTTCAAAGAATTTAATTCCAAGTAGAACTTTGGTTGCTGCGGCATTAGAAAAGGGGAAAATTGCCAAATCTTAAAAAAACTTCTTGTCCAAAAGTGCTGGCCCGATTTAAAAGTTATTTTGCACAAAATTTATGTTCCTAAGGGCACCCTCTATGGAGATTGTTTAATTATTTCCGATCCGTTGAAAAACATGGCCGCAACGGGGCGGGGCTTATTTTCCTTATATGCACATTGCTAAAACTTTAAAAATCTTCTTGTCATTGCAGTACATTGTAAAATTAAGGTGAGCGAACTAGGGCCATCATGGCCCTCTTGTTTGTCTGTCCATTTCCTCTCTTATTTAATATCCAACTTTTAAAGGATACATGTGTTCTGTGGAAAGCTATTGTTGTTAACCCATTGCCACATACAACAAATCTGCAGCAGAAGACTGTGAAAACATACCCTTAAAAATTTAAACTCCCTTTAAATGAAAACTTAATAATTGAATAAGAGTTGAAAAGGAGAAATTGCTTTTTCGAGCAATTTATTCTTTTGTCACCATATTTAAAAAAGTTGTCTGCTTCGTATATATGAGGGAAATGGTTAAGACTAGAAATAATGCAGTCAATATTACACTTAATTTCTCCTTTTGTCACCATGTTTTCAACTCCATCCAATTATTGTTCTTTCGTTTAGAGAGATTTTCTGTGCTTTTGCCTTGACGTTTTCAAAGTCGTCTGCTGCAGATTTGTTGTATGTGGGAAAGGGGGGTTAACTGAAACACTGTTGTGATAGGTAAAGAACATTCACACAAACTAATTATGAATGATCCATGTCTGGGTTTAATTGCATCTTCCTAGTGCCATCACCTGTATATAGGCATACTCTATTTGGGGCTACACTTCCTTGTTTTATGTCAGAAGATGCCATTATGAAATAGAGAAAGACAGACAGTGAGACATATGTGCAGGCTCATATAAAATATATTTTCTTGTAAACTTTGGTTGCAGGGTTGACGTTGCCCACAAAATTAGAAACAAGACAAACAGTGATTGTGAAAACCATTACAACCATTTTTACGTGAACAAACCATGCCAAAGGTTACCAAGTAAGTTCTTATGACTTCTTTTTTAGGGGACATCGGCCTTAATCCTTTCCCACATATAGGTGCTATAGACTTTTGAAAACATTGAGACAAAAGGAGTTATTGCTTATCTTGAGCAATTTCTCCATTTGCCACAATGTTTTCATTCCTATATAACTTCATTTGATACAGATGGTGCCCATACTTTTGCCTGTTTGTACTGTTTTCAAAAGTTTATTCATAACATTACTGAGTGTGAATATCATGGCTTTTTTTCCAGTGTGAAAAGTTCCACGAAATCGGACAGCATTTCCTTTTCACCTGGTATAATTCTTGTACTAACATTGCTAGTTTCTCCAGCTTACAACAATCTGATAACCCATTTCTAATTATTAAAATTAGCACACTACGTATACATACTGTTGAAAGAGTTTTAGTTTTAGGGAAATTTTTCAAAATGAAATAAATGTATTCATATTATGTTATGTATTATGTGCTAGTGGCCTAAGAACTTTTAAATAAAGATTTGTCATTGTCAAAAAAACAATTGCCCAGATGTGGGAAAGGGTATACACTGACTTTAGCCCTTATCCACTGACAGATGCTGTTTTAAGCAATTTCTCAATATTCATCCACTGCAGAAAAGACAAAATTAGTCTTGATCAGAAAAAGAGTTTCCAGTGTGATAAAATGTAGACTCGGTCCAGATTATAGAACTACTTTTGCTTTTCACAACCTTTTCCCTCCATCAATTTAACCCTTTCCCTCATACGACAATTCTGCAGCAGACGACTTTGAACTTATTTTGTCAAAACATAGAAAATCTCCTTAGTTGAATGGATAACCTATGACAAAAAGTGGAAAACATTGTGGCAACAGGAGAAATTGCATGTTTTGTGCGATTTCTTCTTTTGTCACTGTGTTTTCAAAAAGCCGTCTGCTGCTGAGGCGTCAAAAAGCGTCTATATGAGGGAAAGGGTTAATGACACATGCTTACTCATGTCTTTGTTTAACATTTTTTGCTCGTCTGTTTTTCAAATGAAAAAAGTCTGGCTATTGCGATATCCTTGACGTCTGTGTTGTCACAAAACTTGAATCTTACAAAATAACTCAAAAAAATTCAACATTTTTAAATGAAACAATCTACACATGTTTCTAGGAACAATATGTATGTCTATACCAAGTCACTAAACTGTGGCTTTAATAATTATTCATTAAAGCCCCTTTTTAGACTTAGAAAGGTGGCGTTCGCTCCGCGGTGCTCTTGTTTCAACATACAACAAATCTGAAGCAGACGACTTTGAAATACATGAAGTCAAATAAATGAGCAATTTCATCATATGCCACAATGGCATTAAAAGTCCTTTACTGCAGAAGCTTTAGAAAGCGTCTGTATATGAGGAAGGGTTTATTCACTATCTGATATCATATGTTAATTTTAAATTTTCAAAATTTTAGGTATTTGAAGCAGAGAATGGGAATTCAAGAATATTAAAATGATAAATTTTATTAAGAGTAGAAAACACTAATCGGAATGAGTAATCGTGGTGCTGTGGTCATGATGGTGACAAGGCTCTTGGGCAAGGCACAATTTCTAGCCTAACTGGTTTGTTTACCCAGGGATCATGAATAAGTGAACTGTTGGCGTGATATAATTGAAATTATGTTGAAAACGGCGTAAACCCTAACGAAATGAAAGAAAACACTAAAAGTAAAAGCAGAAATTTATTGATCATTCTCAAATTCTGATTTCATCACCGCGTTTTAAATGCTTCTGTATGATATAAATATTTGGTTATTTTTTTGTTTTTCAGATTTCTTAGAAGCAGACCTGTCCTATTTTCCGCAGCCTGTTGTATTTAAATGTAAGTCTTTTTTTGTGTGTGTGTTTGTGAACCGATACCTGATGTGCTAGTTGACGCCCTTCCCACCTATAGACGTATTTTGACACATCTTCAGCAGACGACTTTTTGAAAACATCGTGACAAAGGGAGAAATTGCTCAAAACAAACAATTTCTCCTTTTGCCACAATGTTTTCAACTGTTTCAGTAAATATAAGGGTTTAATGTATGATTATTTTGTTAGTTAACCCTTTCCCACGTACAGCACATATGCAGCAGACGACTTTGAAAACATTTAGTCAAAAATATGGAAACTCTATAAACGAAAGAACAATTATTGAATAAAGTTGAAAACATTGTGGCAAAATGAGAAATGGCTCATAATGAGCAATTTCTCCATTTGCCAAAATGTTTTCAAAAGTCGTCCGCTGCAAAGGTGTATAAAAAGCATCTGTATCTGGGAAAAGGTTTAAAGATTGTAACAAGCATATGCCCTCGTACACAACTGACATAACCCCCTTCTTGAATTATTTATACCACCTTGGGTGCGCGAGGTCATGGGTTTGATCCCCAGCCGGGTCATACAAAAAACTTGGCTGCCCTGCTTGTTGCGGGGTTAGCATTATGTCTGGCTGGTGGTACAGGTAACTTACCCAGAAAACGCCGGGATGAAATTGAATAATTGTTGAAAGAGGGGCAAAACTCCAAACAATTAATCAATCAATCAGGAATTATTTGTTGAGGTTGGAGGCAATGGCCTGTTTCACTCTTATAACTGCAACAAAACACTAACTTGTTGAATAAACTTTTAATATATAATATTGCAGTACATTTTTGTATCATAAAAGCCCCACAAACACAGCAACTTTTATCAAAATTTAACATCAGTATTAAATGAAAAATTACATAAATTTTCATTGATTTATATAATTATGTAATAAATAATTAATTAAAAATCGACCCTTTCCCACATACAGCAAATCTGCAGCAGATGATTATGAAAACATATAGGCAAAAAATAGGAAAAATAGTAAAGTTGAAAACAATGTGGCAAAAGGTGAAATTGATCATTATGAGCAATTTAACATTTTGCCGCTGTGTTATCAAATGTCGTCTGCTTCAGAGGGTCAGAAAGGGTCAGTTTGAGGGTAAAGGTTAAATGTGTGATATGAGAATTTTCACCCCTAGCGATTGTTGGTAACACGCACACAAATATCAAGTGGGATAGAATTTCTGAAGCAAAAGTTAAAAAAAAACTATTAGAGAGTCTCTCTAGGAAAGCAAACATTAGAATTGTTGTGACCTTTGTGACCAGTTTAGATTCAAACCAAACTGCATAAACATCAGTCAAAACTGTGCTAAAGACCAACTTGGAATAGCAATTGCCTGTCTATAGCAACCGTACTTATAGTTTCCCAAATACTCATTGGCCGGATTGCTCTAGCAATTCCGGTCTATAGATTGGCGATGTCCGTCTGTCCGTCCGTCTGTCTGTCAACATTTTGGTTAAAGTTTCAGGTTGAGTCAAAATCTCAGCACTGGAAAGTGTTACAAACTTGAAACTTTGCCTGAAGGTAACCAGTAACAAGTTCTATTGATTTCTATGGTTACTTTGACCTTGACCTTGGTTTGTCGATTTTCAAGGTCAAATTGCCGACAATCCGGCCTTACCGTCTTCAGCGGTTTCTTGTTTTCTGTATAATTTACCCTGCAATTAAAGAACACCTGTGAACAAAGGACCGGATTGTTCATTTCCCATAGGTGGTCTTTAAACACAGGTTGATCTCAGTGACCTTCTGACAAATATTGTTGTTTTAGATCTCTCTGCATGGATGTGCCGGCAGTTCGTTTTTCTACATTTGTAAGAATAACACTTAGCCCTTTCCCTCATATAGGTTTTTTCTGACGCCTCGGCAGCAGATGGCTTTTTGAAAACATAGTGACAAAAGAAGGAATTGCTCAATACAAGCAATTTCTCCTTTTGCCACAATGTTTCCCACTTTTAGTCATAGGTTATCCATTCAATTATAGAAAATTTCTATTTTTTGACAAAATATGTTCTAAGTCGTCTGCTGCAGAATTGTTGTATGAGGTAAAGGGTTAAGTTGGTCTATTTTAGTGAGTGAAGACCCTCCAAGACCCGCTGAGGGGTCCCAGGTGACAATGGAGATGGCCGGGTACATGGCAGGCAGAGGGGATTTTATGACAGAATATGATAACTTCTTCGAACTTGACCTTCGAAACCTAGAGTTCAATCAGGAAGGGGATGACATTTTAGACCAAGGTTATGGACATTTTCTTTTTTACTCTTTCCCACATACAGACGCTCTCTGATGCCTCTGCAGCAGAGTTCTTTTGAAAACATTGCGGAAAATGGGAGAATTCGCTCATGATGAGCAATTTCTCTGTTTGCCACAATGTTTTTAACTCTATTCAATAGTTATACATTCAGTTATAGAGATTTTTCCATATTTTTTTTGAAGTTTAAACATTGTGTTGAAAGAAGAAATTGGTCTAATACCATTTCTCCTTTTGCTACAATGTTTTAAAATTTCAACTGATGCAGATGGTTTTCTGACGCCTTTGTAGCAGACTACTTTTGAAACCATTATGGCAAAAGGAGAAATGCTCATAACAAGCATTTTCTCCTTTTGCCGCAATGTTTTCTGCTCAATTGACCGCCATGGTGGTGTAGTGATAGAGAGGGTTTGGGAGGTCGTTGGTTCAATCCTCAACTGAGTCATACCATAGACTTTAAAAATTGTAGTAATGGCTTTCACTGCTTGTTGCTCAGGTTTGCAGGGTTATTATTACAACTGACTCGCTGGTGTCAGGATAAAAGGACCAGTAAAACTGGTATCTTACCCAAGAAACTCTGTGAAAAGAAATTGTTGAAAGTGGCGTAAAATACCAAACAAACATTTATGGAGATTTTTACCTGTTTGCCAATTTGTTTCCCTAGTTAAAGATTTCTTGTATCTGATTTCTTGTAACCCTTTCCCTCATAGAGACGCTCTCTGATGCCTCTGCAGCAGACAGCTTTTTGAAAACATAGTTAAAAAAGAAGAAATTGCTCTAAACAAGCATTTTCTCCTTTTGCCACAATGTTTTCCACTTTAAGTCATAGGTTATCCGTTCAATTATAGAGATTTTCTATTTTTTTGACAAAATATGTTCAAAGTCGTCTGCTGCAGAATTGTCGTATGAGGGAAAGGGGAATAAATTATTATTAATTCTGTTGACCTTTACCCATCATTTTGACATCAAGATGTTAACATTTTCCGACATGTAGATGCTTTTTGACGCCTCTGCAGTCGATGACTTTTGAGAACAATTTGGAAAAAGAAGAACAAGTTCTCAGTGATGAATTTCTGCATTTGCCACAATGTTCTCAACTCTATGCAATATACTTTTTCATTTTAAATCTTTAATTTTTTGCCCAGACACTTTCAAAGTCGTCTGCTGCAGATGTGTTGTATGTAGGAAAGGGCTTTATGTTCTAGTGATAACCTTGTTTGGAATTTTGGACAACTTGGCTCCACTAATCTTAGTACTTAGTCAGTTGAATATTTCTATGGAAATATCCTTTCCTTAATTATCCCCTCGGCTAACGAAGTTTGCAAGGGATATAGTAACGGGGCTGTCCGTTTGTTCGTTCGTCTGTGCCTCCGTCCGTAACAACCTTGTGACCAATGTACACTGAACATCTTTCGACCGATCTTAACCAAACTTGGTATACAGTTAGCATATGGCAAGGTCTAGAAGCCTATTTATTTTCAAGGTCATAGGTTAAAGGTCAAAGTCCAATCTTAACCAAAATTGGTATACAGTTAGTATATGGCAAGGTCTAGAAGCCTATTTATTTTCAAGGTCATAGATTAAAGGACTATTTTCCCATATCAACAACCTTGTGAACACTCTACACTGATCATCTCTTGGCAGATCATAACCGAACTTGCCATATATTTAGTATATGGTAAGATCGAGAAGCCTATTGATTGTAAATGTCAACGGGCAAAGGTGGGGTCATTTGGCAAAGGTAAAAGGCGGAGACAAGGACAAATTACTCTTAGTTCTGTGGTACATAACATTTATAACAATTGAATAAAGGCAAGGACAAATAACATTAGTTTTCTGGTACATAACATTAATATCCAGGTCATTGGCCTTATTTTTAGCCATATTTTTAAATTGAATACCGAGGGGATGCATCTGCTTTGCGGTGCCCTTGTTTTTTTTGTTTTTTTCAACATATTAATATGAATAATTATGTAAAATGAGCCCTTACTTACATACAATAGATATGAATAATCATGTAGGATGAGCCCTTTCCTACATACAACAGATATGAATAATCATGTAGGATGAGCCCTTTCCTACATACAATAGATATGAATAATCATGTAGGATGGGCCCTTACTTACATACAATAGATATGAATAATCATGTAGGATGAGCCCTTTCCTACATACAACATATATGAATAATCATGTAGGATGAGCCCTTTCCTACATACAACAGATATGAATAATCATGTAGGATGAGCCCTTTCCTACATACAATAGATATGAATAATCATGTAGGATGAGCCCTTTCCTACATACAACAGATATGAATAATCATGTAGGATGAGACCTTTCCTACATACAACAGATATGAATAATCATGTATGATGAGCCCTTTCCTACATACAATAGATATGAATAATCATGTTAGATGAGCCCTTTCTTACATACAATAGATATGAATAATTATGTAAGATTAATCAAGAAAAATATTGGTAATAATATTAATATTGTGTAAATAAAACCATTATTAATAACGACTAAATATTATAATTTCAGATTTAAAACTAGCTGTTGTAGATGTTTATCAGAGATGTATAACAGAAAGATGGAGAAGAAAAAAGTAACATTTTACATAGTTGATTATAATATATCTTGGACAGTAGAAAATTCAGTGTGAATTTTTTCTGTTTATCCTTTCCCACATGCAACCAACTCTTTTTGCCACAATGTGTTCAACTCTATTCAATATTTACATTTTCATTTTGAAAGAAGTGTCTTCATAGAACATACCATAATTTATAGAGAAATTATTTGAAAATATTGTGAGAAAAGGAGATATTGCTCACCTTTTTGCAATATCTCCTTTTTCCTTTATGTTTACAAAATTTGCCATAAACTATATTCTGTCTCAATTAAGGAATGAATTATTTATTTCACAGTCATCTTTTGCATATTCCCTCAAAAGTTTCGGGTAATAAATTTATATCTGAACTATTCTAAATGAGGCAGTCAGGCGTAAGAGTACAAGTTGGCATTTGTGAACATTATGGATCCAGATCAGCCTGTGCATCTTTATATACAGTTTTATGAACCTTTTCCCTCATATATATAGCCGAGCCCCGGTAGCGACACGGGCTGTCAATCCAGGGGTTGTGAGTTTGAATCCCGGCTCCGCCAACTTTCTTTCCGACATTTGACAAAAGTCAATGTGACATGTGTCATTCGTCTTCCACCAATGGGCTAAGTCTATGTGGAAAAGCAGCCAGTTGCTTGGGAAGAAGTTGTGTGGTATACTGGTGTGAGACAACCAGGAAACATATGAGTAGGTGAACTGGCAGCCGTGATATGACGTGAGAAAATGTTAAAAACGGCATTAAACCCCAATCAATCAACAGTGACAAAAGAAGAAACAAGCAATTTATCCTTTTGTTACAATGTTTTCCACTTTAAGTCAGGTTATCTATTCAATTATTGAGATTTACTATTTTTTGACACAATATATTCAAAGTTGTCTGCTGCAGAATTGTCATATGAGGGAAAGGGTTAAGATCTACACTGTTCTCATCATCCAGGATACTTGTATCATTGTAGTTATGATGTTAACCCTTCCCCACATACAGACAGTTTCTGAAGCATCAGCAGAAGATAAAAAAAATGGTGGCAAACTTATATTCTGGGAATTAAAGCTGCTTTTCAATGTATAGTTTTAATTCCACCAGTGAAACATGTATGATGCTAGTTGCATTGCCATTTCTTTAACTGATATAAACAACTTGTGAAAACATTGCAGTAAAAGGATTTTTTTTTAATGATGAGCCAATTGCCCTGTTGACTAACCATCCGGCAGGGAGACACAGGGATCATTTCTCTGTTGTCTATCCATCCGGCAGGGAGACACATGGATCATTTCACTGTTGTCTATCCATCCAGCAGGGAGACAATGGTATCATTTCTTTGTTGTCTATCCATCCGGCAGGGAGACACTAGTATCATTTCTGTGTTGTATATCTATCCGGCAGAGAGACATAGGGATCATTTCTTTGTTGTCTATCCATCCGGCAGGGAGACACATATGGATCATTTCTCTGTTTTCTATCCATCCGGCAGAGAGACACATATGGATCATTTCTCTGTTGTCTATCCATCCGGCAGGGAGACACTGGTATCATTTCTCTGTTGTATATCCATCCGGCAGGGAGACAATGGTATAATTTCTCTGTTGTCTATCCATCCGCCAGGGAGACACATTAGGGATCATTTCTCTGTTGTCTATCCATCCATACATCATTCTTTCACTTCCTGACATATTGCTATGGTTTTCTTCTCTGTTTTTTAGCCAAGCCCCGGTAGCTCAGTCGGCAGCGACGAGGGCTGTCAATCCAGGGGTTATGAATCACAGCTCGGCCAACTTTTTTTCTGACATTTGACAAAAGTCAATGCGACA
The DNA here is from genome assembly GCA_031761405.1 of Serripes groenlandicus. Taxonomy (NCBI): domain Eukaryota; kingdom Metazoa; phylum Mollusca; class Bivalvia; order Cardiida; family Cardiidae; genus Serripes; species Serripes groenlandicus. The sequence goes on from JASEVX010000003.1 coordinate 66,727,489, forward strand.
TGCGTCATTTGTCTTCCACCAATGGGCTAAGTCTATGTGGAAAAGCAGCCAGCTGCTTGGGAAGATTGTTGTTTGGATTACTGGTGTGAGAAAACCAGGAAATACATAGGTGAACTGGCCGCCGTGATATGACTGAGAAAATGTTAAAAAACGGCATTAAACCCCAATCAATCATTCAATCTTCTCTTTTTTAGGATAATACAAAGACATGGGCTGATCAATATGTATAAAACAACAAGTAAGTAGATGACTTTGTGGCCAATTTGTTGCGAATTCGTCCTCTGACTCAATATAAGGAAAAAACTTGGCCCAGCCATATTTCCTATGCTATAGCACCTGCAGCTACCAATTTTGATATGAAGATGCAAATTTGGAAAACGGTGTTAGCAAACGAAAAAAGATTGCTGTGACCTTGACCTTTGAACGAATTTAAAGAAAAGCTTATCTGGGCCATATTTCTTTCACTTTTATACCTAGAAATTACCAAATTTGCTGCATATATGCATCTTTGAAAGATGGTTTTCATATAGCAAAATAAGATCAGTGCGACCTTGACCTCACTGCACTGTAATACCTAAAGACACCTAAAGACACCATTTGATATATACATACATACATCTTTGTAAGAGGTTGTGTCTCATACCAGAATAAGGCAGTCATCAAATCTATATTTTTCTATTCAAATAAATTGAAAGAATTTAGGAGCAGCCATTGAGATGACGCTACATATGAAGTTACTTCCCAATTAACCCTGTGGTCACCGAGGAGAAGGAATTTGAAGCAAAAGATTTACGCAAGCACACATGACAGACAATGCACTATGACATGACCTTGACTGTCTTTCAACCAAGTCAGCTTAAAACGATTGTGCTCTAAAAGGGCTCTGCTGATTTAAACGTCAACTGGCAGAAATGTAACCTTGTCGACTTAAGTCGTATTGATTGGTTAAAATCATGGCGGCCTGCAATCAGTAAATGGGTAAAATTAAATAGTCTTAAAATATTCTTGAAGTAAAAGTTTCTGATTTCAAGAAAAATTTGTAGAAATGCTTGTTAGGGGACCCTGTACATGATTTGTTCAAGCCATATTGATTTTTTGAAAACCATAGCCACCAGGCGTCAAAAGAAAGTGTGAAAATGACAAATGTTTGAAATTCTTTTCTCCTGTAAATCTGATTTTAACATAAGTTAGTAGAAATATTAATCAGATGAGTCTCTACAAAATAGTGGCTTCGAAAGAATGTTGTGTAAGTACTGGTGTGGGAAAGCCAGGAAAACATGGGTAGGTGCACTGACCGCCGTGATATGACCAAAAGCTGTTGAAAGCGGTGTTAAACTCCAAACAAACAAACAAACTCTACAAAATATGTTCAAGCCATTTTGATTGGTTGGCCAGACATAAAATAGTTCATTGTTTTCGTTTTCTATTTTACAGAACTACGAAACAGATTCGAGCGACTCCTTGGTCCGATAGTCGACAGATTGCGTGCCTTCACTCAGGTTGCCAGTCCGGAAGATTTCAACATTTATTTAGAATCGCTTTATTGTTAGTATGTCTTTTAACCCTTTCCCACATGCAGATGACTCTGCAGCAGACGACTTGAAAACATTGTGGCAAAAGTAGAAATTGCTCATCATGAGCAATTTCTCTTTTTCCCACAATGTTTCTAACTTTATTCCAAAACTAGACTTTTATATAAAGAGATTTTCCATCTTATTCTCCAGATTATTTCAAAGTAGTCTGCTGCAGATTTATTGTATGTGGGAAAGGGTTAAACCACTGTGCCAAGCCTAGCGCACTAAACAGCACTCACAGAATCGCTTTTATGTCTACTCTTAACCCTTTCCCACATATATAACAAATCTGCAGCAAACGACATTCAAATTATTTTCACAAAAACAAAGATCGCCCTTTAAATGAAAGTCAAGTCAAGTCAAGACAATATATAATATTTATTGATAATGAAGGCCACCGGCCCAAAATATTTTGTTATACATTCATATTACATTTTGTGTCCCCTATTGTGTTATATGAAAATTCAAATTCATATAAAGGACATGATATACAAAAATAAATATATTCTTATAGTCGTCTCGGAATCGGAGCTCATAAGAAAATAAAAGTTGTCTAAAGATGTTCCCTTTTTATACCAACTTAAAAGAAATTGATCGTGAACAAGAGAAATTTTAGACAATGAAAGAAAGCATGATATTCACCTCTTTGTTGGTAATTGACTGACAATTTACGCATATTCTTCTTTCTATAGGAATGTTGGTATGTCTACCAATTTCAATACCCAACCTATGGTTAAAACATCGAAATTTAGAAAAAGCTCTTTTATATTTATATAGTAGATCTAATACTAAGTATTTTTCAACATGAAGCAATGATTTAAAATTCTTATTGTGGTGACATCGACTAGAAATATTAATATCACTATGCCAATCCTGCGAAAAATTGTGATATCCAAATCCATATATAAATAGTAATTCTTTGACTTTTGACGCCCAATTCATTCTGCCACTGAAAGTACATGTACAATTGTTAAATAGAGTTTGACAACAATGTGGCAAACGGAGAAATTGTTCATTGTGAGCAATTCCTCCAATTGCTACAGTTTTAAAAAGTTTTTCTGCTGCAGAAGTGTCAAAAAGCGTATAAATGTGGGAAAGGGTTAACCCTTGTTGCAAAAGAAGATCGTAAGCCTCTTGTATCAAAGGTCCCTAGTTTGAGTCCTTTGATGAGCGGGTCCTGACTTTGGGATTTTTCCACACAAACAGCGCGAGTACTGGTTAAGTCTCCAGGAAGCAGACATCGAGTGTGATTAATATAAGCCAAAGGCTTGTTTCGCAATTGATGTAAAATAAATAAGTTAAAACTAAACAGACAGCTATTCAAAAATGGAAATTATCTATATATTAAATTAAAGCAATTATTAGCAATTTCTCCTTTTGTCACAATGTTTTCAAAAAGTCATCTGCTGGATATGCATCAAAATGTATTTGGAAGTGGTAAAGAGTTAAACAGAAGTGCAGTTACTCCTTTCCCATATACAGACCAGGGCTCGCTCGTTAATGTCAATGTAGAAGTACTTTACAAAACATAATTTACCCAAATTTGCAGACGAAGATAACCACGCCTGGTGTTTACATTGCTTGTTCGTACTTAAGATTGTTCGACCCGTACATACTAGAAAATTATTGGTTGCGCACAGAAGATACATTTCTCTTATCCTGTACGGTTAACTTTGTTTTGCCTACATAAAAATACAAATTTACTACAAAAAATCTCTTTGTTGTTTTGGAATTGAAATGACTGAAATAATTAGAGAAAGCCATTTTTTAGGTAAGTACATTTACTGATTTGAGTAATAATGAACCGGTTTGAACCGGTTCTCTTTGTCAACATGATTCGCGTTGCCAAGCCGGTCATTTGACATTTTGAACATCGCAAGTCAATTTCGTTAAGCCCTTTCACCAATGTATCGAAGGACAAATTAAATGAAATGAAGTTAAAACTTTTGCCATATAATATATACAGTGACATATTTATTTTTACAAAACGTTTCGTAAATATCTCTTTTTCCCTGCCATCTTGAAATTTTAAAAAGGTCACGTGACCTATGGAAATTCCCTAATAACCCCAACTGCCAATCAGATGCATGAAATCATTACCGCATGCATTAAATGGGATTTTCTCGGGTAATCATCCATTCATCACCGAGGTATTCCGATTGGCATTATCTTTCAGTTTATAGATTGTCAAATAATTGGATCGATAATCCTGTTCACGTCACGGTAAGTGACTATCTCGAAGGTTTACAGACGACTCTGTTCTCGTGTACATGTTGCATAATGGTTTGAAACAGCATAGATCGTTTGTAACAGTTTGAAAATTACAAACGGTCCGAAACGAAAATAAAAATAACATATAACATATCAATTAGCCGTTCAGACCGAACTGGGACCGATTACAAAATGTTAAGACTCATCAACTAGTAATTAGCAAACACTTATAAAGAAGCCAATAAACCCATGCATTATCTATCAAACCGAAGGGAGTATTACATAACACGTTTGTCACAACCCCCTGGACCGATTATCGGACAGCTTATCTTTGTTTACGTCACGGTAAGTGACTCTCTCGAAGGGTAACCGATATTTTAGAAACAATGACTGTGTACTTTCTATAGGATTTTATTGGTTTTAGTTTACGCTGTGTCTAATAGAGTAGGTATTGGAGAAATTTTATAAATATCTGGACTGAATTTTTTACAAGTTTTAGGATTGAAAACGGTCTGACGATTTAAAAAACGGTCCAAACCGGCAAAATTTCGGTCTTCCGTAGCCCTGATACAGACACTTTCTGACGCCTCTGCAGCAGATAACTTTTTAAAATTTCTCCTTTTGCCACAATGTATTTCAACTCTATTCTAAAACTAGACTTTATATAAAAGAGATTTTCCATCTTATTCACCAGAATTTATTAGTCTCTCTCTCACATCTGCAATAGACAAATTTAAAAACACCTATGGTAAAATATAGAACATTTGTGTAATGACAGTATAATAATTGAATAGAGTTGAAAACATTGGGGCAAACTGAAAAATTGCTAATTTCAAAAGTCGTCTTATGTGGGAAAATGTCAAATATTGGCCTTTTTTCTTACTTTCAGTTGAGCGGGAATTACAGCATGACATACTTAACTTACAGAACTATAGACGTCATGGTTTACAAAAGTTACGTCATATAAAAATGTTCCGAACTTTACAGAAGAACAGAGAGAAGATGAAAGGCAATAGACACTTACTTAGTGATGTTATTTCTAATGTTAAGGTCAATATCAGTTCTACTTACTTAACTCCTTTCCCACATATAGGCGCTTTCTGACGCCTCTGCTTTTTGAAAACATAGCGACAAAAGAAGAAATTGCTGCAGAGGCGTCAGAAAACGTCTGTGAGAGGGAAAGATTTAACATCCTATTAACTCTTTCCCTCATACGACAATACAGCAGCAGACGACTTTGAACATATTTTGTCAAAACATAGAAAATCTCTATACTTGAATGGAAAACCTATGACTAAAAGTGGAAAACATTGTGGCAAAAGGAGAAATTGCTCGTTTTGAGCAATTTCTTCTTTTGTCACTATGTTTTCAAAAAGCTGTCTGCTGCAGAGGCGTCAGAAAGCATCTATATGAGGTAAAGGGTTAAGGCATGATTATATAGAATTGTAAAAACTATATGGAAATGTTAACCACCATTTGGAAAAGTGCCACAGCCAGTTTCAATAACATTGCCTTTGGAACAACTCAGTTATGTGCCCACCTACTTATATTATAAAAGTTCTAGTTTTAAATTACAACAATAACATGGAAAGGGAGATAATCCTTGTAAATCTAATAAAGTATTTATCCCTTTTCCGTATATAACAAATCTGCAGCAGACAACTTTGAAATTATCTAGGGATAGACACAATAAATCTCTATAAATGCAGCTAAAATTATTGAAAAAAGGTTGAAAACATTGTGACAAAAGGTGAAATTGCTTGTTTTGATCAATTTCTTGTTTTGTAACTGTTTTCAAAAGTTGACTGCTGCAGAGGTGTCAGAAAGCGTTTATATGTGGAAAAGGGTCAATAGGTTGTCTATATGAGTGGCGGGGTAGTCCAGTGGTTAACACACAATCCAGAGGTCTGAGGTTCAAATCCCGGTCCGGGTTCTGGAAATTTGAGGGATGCTTTTAAGCGTCTCCCACTCAACTAGAGGTTAAGTACTGGTCCTTTCCAGGAAAAATAACCTCGCGTGTATTGGTGCTTTACACCGGGCACGTAAAAGAACCAAGGGGTCTTTTCGGAAAGAGCTAGGGTATCGCACCCGGACTCCCTTGTATCTAACTTTGTCTGCTCGCCAAATAGTTAATTCTGCATGGCGAGGGTAAATAAAACAAATAATAAATAATAGGTTGTCTACCTTAGTCATTAACCCTTTCCCTCATACGACAATTCTGCAGCAGACGACTTTGAACGTATTTTGTCAAAACATAGAAAATCTCTTTAATTAAATGGATAACCTATGACAAAAAGTGGAAAACATTGTGGCAAAAGGAGAAATTGCATGTTTTGTGCAATTTCTGCTTTTGTCACTATGTTTCAAAAAGCTGTCTGCTGCAGAGGCGTCAGAAAATGTCTATTTTGCCACAATGTTTTCAACTTTGTTCAATAATACATGTACTGCTTTCAAATTTATAGGATTTCCCTATTTTGTATAGTTAGTTTAAAGTTATCTGCTGCAGATTTGTTGTATATGAGAAAGGGTTAACCCTTTCCCTCATATAGACGCTTTCTGATGCCTCTGCAGCACACGGCTTTTTGAAAACATAGTGACAAAAGAAGAAATTGCACAAAACGTGCAATTTCTCCTTTTGCCACAATGTTTTCCACTTTTAGTCATAGGTTATCCATTCAATTATAGAGATTTTCCATAGTTTGACAAAATATGTTCAAAATCATCTGCTGCAGAATTGTTGTATCAGGGAAAGGGTTAATAAGTTAATTACACTGTTATCCCCACAACCCTGAATGCCAAGGAGAGATCCTTTAACCTTTCCCTCATATAACAATTCTGCAGCAGACGACTGTGAACATATTTTGCCAAAAAAAAGAAATTCTCTATAATTGAATGGATAAAATGTTTGACTAAAAGCGGAAAACATTGTGTCAAAAGGAGAAATTGCTTGATTTGAGCGATTTCTTCTTTTGTCGTTATGTTTTCAAAAAGTGTCTATATGAGGGAAAGGGTTAATACCATATTTAACTATTTCCCACATACAAGAAAATTGGCAGCAGAAAACTCTCCTTAAGTTGTTCCTTTAGCCACTGTTTTCAAAGTCGTCAGCAGCAGATGTCTCGAAATGTGTCTAAAAGTAGGCAAGGGTTAAAGTCTTTGGTATGATATAGAACCGTGGTCCTCTGCTCCAGAGGCAGAAGCCCAAATAACTCCACCACAGAGACAGTCTTAAAGAAGGGTTAAAAATGACCCTTATCTAATAGATATCCAGGGTTTTTATTAAGAGGCATTAGGCGGCAAAATTGACTACCTCAAACAAATTTCTGGTTGGTTTAACCCTTTCCCTCATATAGACGCTTTCTGACGCCTCCGCAGCAAACGGCTTTTGGAAAACATAGTGACAAAAGAAGAAATTGCTCAGAACGAGCAATTTCTCCTTTTGCCACAATGTTTTCCACTTTTAGTCATAGGTTATCCATCCAATTATAGAGATTTTCTATTTTTTGACAAAATATGTTCGAAGTCGTCTACTGCAAAATTGTTGTATGAGGGAAAGGGTTAAATCCGTCTAGATTAGAGGATTTGTTATGAAAAAATTGACAGAAACAATATGAAAGAGAGTTAAAACTGTGACGATCCTCTGTTAAGCCCTAACAGTCTTAACAGTGCCTTTCGCTTTCACAATGTAGCATTCTATTCAATATTTCTTAACCCTTTCCCACATACAACAAATCTGCAGCAGACCTCTGTGAAAACATAGTGACAAAAACCTTAAAAATATTCTAAAATGATAGCTTAATTGTAAAATAAAGTTGAAAACATTGTGGCCAAAGGAGATTTGCTCATCATGAGGAATTTCACCTTAGGCCACAATGTTTTCAAAAGTCGTCTGCTGCTATTGCTTTAAAATGCGTCTGCAGGTGGGAAAGGGTTAATTAATGAAAACCCAGGATATCACAAGGTATTATCTACATCATTCATGTTTTTTTATTCAGGATGAAACAGCTTGCCAGTCATGGTTACAGAGACAGGCAACCTTAGACACTCTTGGGAAAGGGACACCGATAAACTTACCTAATGCACGTAAGATTAACCTTGTCTAGATTATGAGATACAGTACATGTACATTCTTCTTGACTGCAAAGATGCTCGCAAAATGGATAATATGGAACTATATTATCACAATTGCCGTATGGTTGGTTTTCCCGCAGAGCCGCTCATTTGTTCTTGTAATTCATAAAACTTTATTAACTGACAGTATTTTGCAAAGCATATACATGAGAATTTATATTTAACGCAAAGTGCTTGCTCCTAAATTGCAAAGCCCGAGTATCTCAAGAAAATAAAAAAGGCTTTCATTTTGCAATAAAAATGTATCGTTTTGCCAATAAGCAGTATGTTATAATTGAAAAGCTGTCCGCTGTGCTTCAATCAAATAAAATACATGTACTTATTATAGTTAGCTCTTTCTTGGGTACAATAAATCTTCAGTAGACAACTTAGAAAACATCTAGACCAAACTGTACACAATCTGTATGAATGAAAGTATAATTATTAAATACGAGTTGAAAACATCCTTAGCACAAGGAGGAATTGCTCAAAAACTGAAAAGCCATCTCCTTCAGATGTGTCAAAAGGTGTCTGTAAGTGGGAAAGGGTTAATAATGAAAGTCTAGAGTTGGACTAGCAAATTGGGACCTCATGAAGACCAACCTGTAGTGCTTTGGAATCAGAGGAGGTCCAGATTAAACTGTGCAGATCTTCTCTATTGTGTGGAAAAGCAGCCAGTTGCTTGGAAAGATTGTTGTGTGGATTACTGGTGTGCAAAAGCCAGGAAACACATGACTAGCTGAACTGGCGGCCGCAATATGACTGAATTTTTTTTGAAAACGGCGTTAAACCCAGATCAATCAATCACTCTTCTGTATAGGCATTAGAGTTTTAAATAAGGGGCGTTTCACATGTTCTAAAATCTTAGCCCTATGTTGTGTGTACTCAAAGGAATCCTATGAATGAGACAATTATTTTGAGTTCCCACATCATAAGATTTGGTTTAGATAATAACATCAATAGTGTGGGGAAAAGAGCTGTAAGGGGTACCCATCCTTATTAGGACCTCTAAGTCAGCAATGAAAATTGCTGAGGACGTCATTCATGTAAAATATCTCTTTAACCATTAAACCCTTTCCCAAATACAACAAATATGCAGCTGAGGACTTTGCAAACATATATTCAAACATATAGAAACTCTTTAGAATGTAAAGAATAATTATTGGATAAAGTTGAAAACATTGTGGCAATAGGTGAAATTGCTCATCATTAGCAATTGCTGCTTTTGCCACAATGTTTTCAAAAGTTGTCTGCTGTAGAGGGGTCAGAAAGCGTCTATATGTGGGAAAAGGTTAACCCTTTCCCTCATATGACAATTCTGCAGCAGACGACTTTGAACGTATTTTGTCAAAACATAGAAAATCTCCATAATTGAATGGATAACCTATGACAAAAAGTGGAAAACATTGTGGCAAAAGGAGAAATTGCATGTTTTGTGCAATTTCTTCTTTTGTCACTATGTTTTCAAAAAGTCTTCTGTTGCAGAGGCGTCAGAAAGCGTATATATGTGGGAAAAGGTTAAAACATACATGTACAGACACTTTCTGATGCCTCTGCAGTGGAACTTTTTAGCTCGACTATTTGAAGAATATGAGAGCTATTACAGTCACTTGGGCGTCGGTGTTGCAACTTTGGTTAAAGTTTTGCATGCAAGGCTTTTTCTCAAAAACCAAAGATGGTATTGCTTTGAAACTTTACACACTTATTGGACATCATCAAATGACCTTGCATGACAAGTCCCATAACTCTATATCATATTTTGACACAATTATGCCCCTTTTTGGGCTTAGAAATTCTGGTTAAAGTTTTGCGTGCAACTACAATAAGAGTCCATGACCCTATATATTTACTTGATGCATTGCATTGAAACTTTATACAACCCTCCCCAACCATCACACCTATGTAGATTATCAAGTAAGATAACTCTATCCTGCATTTACTGCAAGTTATAGCCCTTTCTGACTTAGAAATTCTGGTTAAAGTTTTGCATGCAACAACATTAAGAGTCCATATCCTAGTAACTACTTTATGCATTGCATTGGAACTTTATACAATCTTTTTCAACCATCACACCTATATAAACAATGAAGTGTGAATACTCTTTCGAGCATATAATGCAAATTATGGCCCTTTTTTAACTTAGGAATTCAGGTTATAGTTTTGCATGCAAGGTACATTCATGGATATATCTCAGTAACCACTAATGATATTTACTTGAAACTTCATTCTTGTCTATAGGGGTGTCAGACGGTTAAGTAAGATAACTCTTGTATGAATTTAGTACAAATTATGGCCCTTGACAATTTGGTTAAAATTTTGCATGCACATATCTCAGTTACCGCTCAGTGATTGATATAAAACTTCAATATAGTCTTTAAAGGTATCAAACAATCAGGTTAGGTAACTCCTGAGTGAATTTATTATAAATTATTGCCCTTTTTGAAGTTAAAAATTTGGGTTAAAGTTTTGCATGCAAGGCCTTTTCTCACAAACAAGACTTATCCAACTTGATTAATTGTACTATACTATCAAGCCACTATCTCAGTAGCAACTGTTGTCTATAGTATCAAATTGCCAAATAGTCGAGCATGCTGTCTTGCGGACAGCTCTTGTTTGAAAATATTGTGGGAAAAGACAGAATTGCTCATATTTAACAATTTTTCTTTAAATGTTGACAGAGATGGTTGAAATTGTCTGTATCAGGGAAATGATTGCAAGTATGTATATTTTTTCAAATAACTTCATTCCAGCCCGCAAGTCTGCTCCACCACTAGACATAGCTGAGCTACCAGGGCATGAAAGATTGAATGCGAGAGAAAGAGAAGTACATTTTTTATTTAGTTTATCAATTTTCAACATACAACAAAATCTGCAGCAAATAACTGAAAACGTCTTGGTAGAAGTATGGAAAATCTTCATTCAAAAAAGTAAAATGATTGAATGGAGTTGTACACATTAAGGCAAAATGAGAAATTGCTTGTTAGAGTAAAAAAATGTCTTGTTATGACATTTAGAAAATGCTGATGGCTAGTTAGTTAGTCAGCTTCACGTTTTGCCTGCACTCACAAATAATAGAAAATGTTATGAGGTGAAAAATAGGGCTTGCCACAAGAATTACAATAATTGTTTCCTACAAACAAAAAATTTGCAGCAGACAACTTTGTCAACATCTGGTTAAGAATATGGATAAAGTCGATCAAAGAAAGTTGAATTATTGAATAGAGTTGAAAACGTTGTGACAAAAGGAGAAATTGCTCATTAGAGCAATTTCCCCTTTTGTCACATGTTTTCAAAAACCATCTGCTGTTAACAACATGGTCATACTTTTTTTTAACTTAAAAATGGGAAAAAGTTTTGAACCCTGATATGAACGGGCCTATTTGTAAAGGTACAAGGCGCCATTTCTAAACAGAACCATCAAACAGATTTAAGTAAGTTGTATGTCAGTGTAGATCTTGATCAGATTGTGCAGTTGAACAGGCTGATCTGGTTCCACCCTGTTCACAAAAGTCATCTGGTACCCATGAACTTGCTTGTACAAAAACAATCAAACCTGTCCTAAAGAACACCTTTATTTAGCAATTCCCTGTCTATAGCAACCTTTAAACACAGATTGGACTGTACATATATTAGGCTTTAGTACAGTTTAAGGAAGAGCCTTATTTCTCTTGAATCCATCAATCTGTCTTTTAGCAAGTTAGCCCTTTCCCACATACAGGCGCTTTCTAATGCAGCTGCAGCTTTATTTGTTAGTTTTGAGTTATACACCAAATCTCCTGGGTAATTGACCAGTACTACCGTTATCCTTAATACTGATTATTTATACTTCTTTCCACCAACCCTATCTGCCAAGGAGGGAAGCCACTACTACCATTTTTAGCTTGACTTTTGAAAAAACGAGAGCTATTGTCATTACCCTGGCGTCGTCGTCGATGGCGGCGTGGTCGTCCGGTTAAGGTTTTTTGTTCAGCTCAGCTTTTTTTCTGTTTTCTATCAGTCGAGGGTCTGTGCCATAAGCGGTGCTCTTGTTAACACTTTCTCTCATATAGACACTTTCTGACGCCTCTGCAGCATACAGCTTTTTGAAGAAATTGCTCAAAATGAGCAATTTCTCCTTTTGCCACAATGTTTTCCACTTTTAGTCATATGTTATCCATTCAATTATAGAGATTGTCTATTTAGTGACAAAATATGTTTAAAGTCATCTGCTGCAGATTTGTTGAATGTGTGAAAGGGTTAGAGCCTTTGGTATGATCCGACTGGGTATCGAACCCTGATCTCCGGCCCCTAAAGCGGAAACTCTTACCACTTCACCACAGAGACAGAGCCTCTGCAGCAGCTGATTTTTGAAAACATAGTAACCGAGAGAGAAATTGCTCAAAACAAGCATGTTTTCATTTGTCATATTGTTTTCAAATTCTTATAACATGTATACCATTATTATACCCCCAGATACATAGTATATGGGGGCTATATAGGAGTCGCGCTTGTCGGTCAGTTTGTCGGTCCGTTGGTCTGTGGTTGATTGATTGGGGTTTAACGCCGTCTTTTAACAATTTCTCAGTCATATCACGGCAGCCAGTTCACCTAAACACGTATTTCCTGGTTTTCTCACACCAGTACTCCACACAACAATCTTCTCAAGCAACTGGCTGCTTTTCCACATAGACTTAGCCCATTGGTGGAAGACGAATGACGCATGTCGCATTGACTTTTGTCAAACGTCGGAAAGAAAGTTTGGCCGAGCCGGGATTGGAACTCACAACCCCTGGATTGACAGCCCGCGTCGTTACCGACTGAGCTACTGGGGCTCCGTTGGTCTGTGGACATTTCTTGTGAACACTATTTCTCAGCAACCCTTGGTCAGAATTCAATATAACTTCACAAGAATGATTGATACTAAGCCTAGTTGTGCATATTGTTGGCGTGTTGCACTGGAATTTTTAAATGAGTTATGGCCCCTTGAATTTCTCATGCATATGTATATTGTCAGGCACCAGCTTGGGGTAGTTATCACCCTCTGTGATATTTCTAGTTTATTGAGATTTTCCATGTTTTCCAAGTTGACTTCTGCAGAATAATTGTATGCGAGTTAAATGAGGACAAATTTGAAACAACTTCCCAATTAACCTTTCTAACAATGTTTTTGCCTTCATATGCTAATAATACAATTTTCTTGAAGGTTTTATAGCAGACATCTGAAAAAAAGATCATATCAAGGGCTAAATACTTAAAACATAAATCATGTTTATTCCTTTTGAAGTTTTCCCTCATACAACCAATCTGCAGAAGACGACTTTGAAAACATCTTGTCAAAAATATGGACATCCTCTTTAAATGAAAGTATTATTATTGAATAGAGTTGAAAACATTGTGGCAAAAGAAGAAATTACTCATAATGCTCAAAGGTTATCTGCTACAAAGGCTTCCGAAAGCGTCTGTATGCGGGAAAAGGCTATATAATTGTAAATAAACTGTTCTTCATGTTTTTGTTTTCCAGCTATGCTCTGCAATTCGGCTGGTCCCGATGGCTTACATTGAATTTAAGAATCAACTTGTGACAGAGTGCAAGAAACAGGGATACTTAAAACTGGCCCAGGCAAGACTCCTCATTAAAATCGATGTCAACAAGACTCGTAAAATCTTTGACTTTCTAGTGACTGAAGGAATGTTAAAGAAAGACTTTGCATAATTCGTTTTTTCATTTTTAAAAAAGTGAGGTTTTTTGTGGGAAAAGGAAGCTCCAAACTAGCAGTTCCACATTTGTCCACATTGTTTTCAATCACTGAAAATATGAAAATCATAAACACATTGTTCCCCAGGTATTATCAAATCAGACAACCCTTAACCCTTTCCCACATATTGACTCTTTCTGAGGCTGCTACAGCAGAACACTTTTGAAAACATGACAAAGGGAGAATTTGCTCAAAGCAAGCAATTTCTCCTTTTGCCACAATGTTTTTAACTCTATTCAATATTTATACTTTCATTTAAAGATATTTTCCATATTTGTGTGGGTATGTGTTCAAAGTTTTTTGCTGCAAATTTGTTGTATGTGAGAAATGGGGGTTAAAATGTCCTTGAACATCCCTGGTTCAAGGTCATAGGCAAATGCCATGATTAACATTCTGGGCCTAGATTTCACAACTGTTCAAAGTATATTCTGATTTTAATTGTGTAACAAAGGGTTAAGTTCAAAGTAATATAACATTTTATTTTCTAAACAAATGATTTATCAAATCATAAATTGGTTGTTCTTTTTAATTTGTATTTAACCCTTTCCAAATGCTTGTTGATGCCTCGGCAGAAGACATATTTTGAAAATATTGATACTAAACTAGAAATTGCTCATTACGTTTTCAACTTCATTCAATAATTCTTCTTTTAGTTATAGAGAGTTTTCATATTGTGACTATGCAGACAATGGCACCAAGGGTATCACATATTTAGCTTTTTAGTTTTTTGAAGAAAAAAAGTTTGGCTATTGTGATACCCTTGGTGCCATTGTCTGCATAGTCACAAAACTTTAATCTTACCTTATAACTGAAAAAGCGTCAAAGGAAACTTGGTAATATGTTGCTAGGAACAATATGCTGTCTATATCAATTCACTTAACTCTGGCTGTAATAATTATACATTAATGCACCTTTTTCGACTTTGTCATTTGAATGTGGGAAAGTCTTAAAAATTAAAAAAGAACTGTCATTGTAATTGACATAAAGCACCGAAATGCCTTACATTTAACATGAATCTGACAAAGGAAATAAACTACAAAACCCACTTTACTAAAATACAAGATAAAGAGAGAGCTACAACGGAAGATGATTAAAAAATAAGCACAAAATGTATTACATTTTGAAACTGGTGATGTCATATATAGCTCTACTCGGAAACAAGAATTATCTTGTTAGATTTCTATAAATATTTGTAATATATGAATAATGAAAAAAACAATTGCTCAGTATCCTTTGTTTATTCGCTCTGTTTTTTTCCCAAAGTGTAACTTGTTACCTGATTTTAAGATTTTCAAATTGAGCCATCTCACAGAAGGATTTGTAACCATTAAGACCAAGATCGTCCTGCATTTCTACATAGTCTAATAAGAGACTTTCCTGTTAACCTCTTTATCATTAATCTTCTGGAAAATTGATATGTCCGCACAAAAACAGACAAGAACAATCCACATGTGTTTTACCCTTTCCATTTGTAGACGCTTTCTGTCGTATCTGCAGCAGAAGACTTTTAAAGACATTCTGACAGAAGAAGAAATTGCTCAAAACAAGCAATTTCTCCTTTTGCCACTATGTTTTCGACTTGATCATAATTATACTTTTATTTATAAAGAGTTTCTATATTTTTGCCAAAACATTTTCAAAGTCGTTTGCTGCAGATTTGTTGTATGTAGGAAAAAGGATTAGCAGACAGTGAAGAGAATTAGACTCAGTGGCTGACAAATTGACGTCAATTGTACAATCAATGCCATGAGAAAAATGGCTGCTTAACCCTTTCCAACATGCAGATGTATTTCGACGCATCTGTAGCAGACTACTTTTGAAACATTGTAGAAAAAGAAGAAATGCTTATAATGAGGGATTTCCCGGTAGTCACATATTATAACTTATGTTTAACCCTTTCCCTCATATAGACGCTTTTTGACGCCTCTGCAGCAGACAGCTTTTTGAAAACATAGTGACAAAAGAAGAAATTGCACAGAACGTGCAATTTCTCCTTTTGCCACAATGTTTTCCACTTTTGGTCATAGTTATCCATTCAATTATGGAGATTTTCTATGTTTTGACAAAATACGTCCAAAGTTGTCTGCTGCAGAATTGTCGTATGAGGGAAAGGGTTAATAACTATCATTCATTAATCAGTGTTAACCCCTCTCACATACAAAAGATCTGCAGCAGTCGACTATATTAATTTTTGACAAAATTATGGGAAATCTAATTAATTAAATAAAAGTAAAATTATTGAAAAGGGGCAAAAACCTTGTAGCAAAAGGAGAAATAACTCATTATGAGCAATTTCTCTTCTTGCCACAATGTTGTCAGAATTCATCTGATGCAGAGATTACAAAATAAATTTGTATGTGGGAAAGGATTAGGTTTAGTGTTTTCAAAGGAGTGTGCTTTATTATTTGTTGTGTGTGGGAAAGGGTTTATTTCATCAGGTGAGATTTAGTTGCCCTCTGCATGTCACTTTTTTCACAGCACATTTCAAAGTACAGTATCTGAACAGTAGAACGGATATTCTGGACAAATAAACTTAAAGGAATAATTATAAACAGTAAAAAGCAGTCTCACAATACATGTATCTTTTTGAAAGTTTAACCCTCTCCCTGACACTGAACAATGTTGCATATGCAGCCAAACTTTAACCCTTGCCCGCATACAACGATTCTGCAGCAGACGACTTTAACCCTTGCCCTGATACGACAATTCTGCAGCAGACGACTTTGAACGTATTTTGTCAAAACATAGAAAATCTCCATAATTGAATGGATAACCTATGACAAAAAGTGGAAAACATTGTGGCAACAGGAGAAATTGCACGTTTTGTGCAATTTCTTTTTTTGTCACTATGTTTTCAAAAAGCTGCCTGCTGTTGAGGCGTCAGAAAGCATCTATATGAGGGAAAGGGTTAAAATCTTCTAGGCAAATATATTGAAATTCTCTATAAAAGAATGTTTCATTTTATAATTCACATGATTCAGTTGAAAAAAATTGTGGCAAAAGGTGAAATTGATCATGAGTAATTTAACATTTTGCCACAATATTTTTAAAAGTCGTCTGCTTCAGAGGTGTCTGTATGTTGAAAAGGGTTAAAGATTAAATTTAATATCTGAAATCTTTAAATATGTTATTCATACAGAGTTGAAAAGAGAAATTGCTTCATTGGAACAATATCTCCTTTTCCCACAATGTTTATAAATGTCGAAGACACCCAACAGATGACGTCTGGATCTGGCAAAGTGTCATAAGAGAATTTGGATGACAGTCGACAAGATTAATGTCTAATTAGAGATAAGCCAATGTTGGAATCTACAACTGGAATCACTTTACCACCATTCACTTTACCACCATTTTCCTAAAAGTCATGTTAATTCTCACATTTGGTACCCGTTTTCTTGGCGGTAAAGCATGGTACCAGTATATATTGGTGGGATGATTCATCATTAGCAAGCTGCCATGTTGCAGTTCTACTTTCACTGTGTTAATACATCTTTTGGCATTCTTTCCTCGCGAGTCTGCATGCTTAAATACAAAGTCTCTAGGTTGTCCAAGGGATAGTGATGCTATAGGATGTCCACGCACTAGATCCTTCTCGTCATCTCGGTGCTCGCCCATGTGGTCTTTTCCATCCTGATACCTGTAATGTTTGCATCAGAGCGGAAAGCTATAGGTCAAGAGGTCAATCATCACTTGCAAATTTTCATCGGATTCTGACATTTGAAATTATACTGTCTTATTATTATGAATATTATACTATGTATTCATTTTTATCAGATTTAACCCGTTTCCACATACAGCACATCTGCAGCAGACAACTGTAAAGATATCTAGGCAAAGGTGTAAAAAATCTCTGTAAATGAAATAATAAAAATTGAATAGAGTTGAAAACATTGTGGCAAAAGGAGAGATTGCTCATTATGAACAATTTCTCCTTTTAATAGACAAAATGTTTTCAAAAGTCGTCTGCTGCAGACACATCAAAAAGGGTCTGTATGTGAGAAAGGGTTAAACTGAGTTGTTTATCTCGCTATGATTATTTCATTAAACAATCAAAAATTTGATAAAGATAAATTACTTAATGTGTCATTATAGTACATGTACATGTATATATAATTGCAAAAGGTCAGAATCATTTGAATCTGACCTTTGCATACCAAAGGTCATTTGTCCAGACCTAATAGCGAGAATGGCTATGAATCCAGGAGTTATGAGATCAAACCAAGGCTCGGCCCTTCATTCTTTCTGATGACTGACAAAAAATCATTGTGACAAGCGTCATTGTCATCCGTATTCCATCAATGGTTTAAATAGTCTATATTGGACAAATGTTGTATGTAGTACTGGTGCGAGAAAGCCAGGAAACACATGGTAGGTGTGCTACATGCCCACTGTGATATATCTGAAATACCAGCATTAAAGTATAATTAATATACCAAAGGCCTTTTTCATTACAATAGACAATATGTCTCCATACATTTTAAGCATTTGACTTTTGGAAATATCCTATTTTCAATCCAAAATATTTTTTGAATAAACTAATATCTTAAAATTTTGAAGTACCGGTATGATTCGCAGAAATTACAATAACACAATTTAAAGTTGATGAAATAACATATACATAAATAGATACAGTCATACCTGTGCCAAAGACCAACTTTGTTTAGCATTGATTGATTGATTGGAGTTTAAAGCCGTTTTTATATCACGGCGGCCAGTTCACCTACTCATATGTTTCCTGGTTTTCTCACATCAGTACTCCACACAATATACGTTCCAAGCAACTGGCTGCTTTTCCACATAGACTGTTAGCCCATTAGTGAAAGACGAATGACGCTTGTCACAGTAACTTTTGTCAAACGTCGGAAAGAATGTTGGCCGAGCTGGGGTTCAAACTCACAACCCCTGGATTGACGGCCTGCATCGCTACCAAATAGCTACTGGGACTCGGCTTGTGAACAAAAACCAGATTGTTCTCTTCCTATGAGTGGTCATTAAACACAGGTTGGACTGTATATCTAACATTGCATAAAATTAGGAACGCGGTAAATACTGTTAAGTAATACAATTGAATAAATACTAACCTATTGATTAAAACAAAGTTGAAGTCATGGCCAGTAACCTTTGCGATGTGATCTCTGATATTTTGTAGAAACGGTATCCATGGTCTTGCTGGGATAGTATTTTTAGAAAACGTGTAGGCTAATCCGGCATCACCATGTGCTACCTGAAATCAACATAATTGGAATTGTCCTGCGAGAAAACCAACATTATGGCCTCTGCGTAATGTATCGACCCAGATCAGCCTGCGCAAACTGATCCGGGCCGACACATTTCGTCACAGGGAGATAGAGGTATAGAGTAATGATTCCTAAAACAGAAAATCCACAGGAGGCGAAAAGTGTCTTATCCGGGTAAGCCTGCGCGGCATGCTTGGGCTGATCTGGGTCGATACTTTATGCAGAGTCCACAATGTTGGTTTTCTCGCGGGACGGCTCAATGAGCCCATCCATGGGAGAAGGTACCCAGAAGTCCAGATATGGAGGGGCATACATCTCTTTTCCCCACAATATCTCTTGTTATCCAACAAAGCGAACAAACCCTATGTTGTGGGTACTCAAAAGTACAAGAAAAAGAGAGTTACAATGCATCATACGGTTAGAGGGTCAAATAAGGATTTTAGAAGATGCAAAATGCCCCCCCTTATCTACAGATTGGCATTTTGAACAATGTAGGTTCAGATCAGCCTGTATAGCTGTCCTGTCTTATGAGACTATAACATGTTGAAGGAATCTTCTAACAAGCTTGTGTAACTATAAGTAATATATGAAAATTGTATATCTTAAATAATCAGGCTGATCTGGTTCAACACTGTTTGCAAAAACAGACAGCCTCAAATAGAATTGAATTATATATATTTGAAAACTTTACTTGTAACCTAGGTTAACCCTTTCCAAAGTGCAGACACATCTGCTGCAGTAGATTTTTGAAACATTACGGCAAAAGGAGAAACTGATCATTTATTATCTATAGCAGATTTGTTGTATGTTGGATTAAATTCAAGATACAAACATAACATACATTTGAAATAGATTTTAAAATAATTACTCGGATTCACTTATATGATTAGTGATCTATTGAAACCAAAATAGCATATTTGTGCCCAGTGTAAATCAAGATCACATTGCTGTGCATTCAGATATTGCTCTTCACTGACAGTCACAGAAACATGCAAGCAGTCTGAGAAAAAAATTACAGTGTACAGTTGGATCATTTTGTTGCAGTGCAAAAAGGTAAATTTATCACAAATAACCCTTTCCTATATATATATATATATACAAAGGCTTTCTGAAGTCTGCAGCAGAAGAATTTTGAAAACATTGTGGCAAAAGCAGAAATTGCCCCAAAGTGCATCGCTTTTGACACAATCCAGAGCGACAAGGAGGGAAGTCTCTACAACCATCACTTTAAAATTCTTCAATTTGACTAAAACCGGTCCAGGAATCGAACACGAATCTACCGCTCGCATGGCAAAATACCCATCTGTCGGCGTTGCATGTGTTTTAACGCTTTCCTGCATTTCAACAAAATATGCAGCAGACAACTTTGAAGACGTCTAAAAACAGATAAGGAAAATCTCTGTAAAGGAAAGTGGAACTAATTTACTATTGAATATAGTTGAAAACAATTTGGCAAAAGGAGAAACTTCTCATTATGAGCAATTTCTATTTTTGTCAAAATGTTGTCTGCTGAGGAAAAGGGTTAATGAATTACGAAAAGCATGTGGAATTATTTTATATTTGAGCAGGGTCTAATTATTTAGGTTTTAATGACTGCCAAGTAAGACATCCTTTAACCCTTTCCCTCATACGGCAATTCTGCAGCAGACGACTTTGGACGTATTTTGTCAAAAAATAGAAAATCTCCATAATTGAATGGATAACCTATGACTGAAAGTGGAAAACATTGTGGCAAAAGGAGAAATTGCACGTTTTGTGCAATTTCTTCTTTTGTCACTATGTTTTCAAAAAGCTGTCTGCTGCAGACGCGTCAGAAAGCGTCTATATGTGGTAAAGGGTTAAAGCAGGGACTACTTATACACTGTTTAACGTTACAATTTACATTTGCTTAAAACAAGTGGAAATAACCTTTTATTTGCCAAAAAATTACCTCTAGTACAATATTTACATGTAAAGGGACAGTGAAGGATATCTTAACCTAGAAATAGAAATAACCTATGACAAAAAGTGGAAAACATTGTGGCAAAAGGAGAAATTGCACGTTTTGTGCAATTTCTCCTTTTGTCACTATGTTTTCAAAAAGCCGTCTGCTGCAGAGGCATCAGAAAGCATCTATATAAGGGAAAGGGTTAAGAATGTGTGGATGCAGAAACTTGCTCCAGTCTTTATTGTTGGCACAGGTAACAGGAACCCACATCGTTTAACCTTTTACCACATACAGACACATTTTGAAGCCTCTGCAGCAGATGAATTTTGAAAACATTGTGGCAAAAGGAGAAATTGCTCAAATTCAGCAGTTTCTTCTTTTGCCACAATGTTTTCTTCTCTATTTAATAACGAATCTCTCATTTATTGAGAATTTTATCACATTTTTGACAAGGATTTTTTCCAAAGATATCTGTAGCAAATGTGTGAGTGGGAAATAAAGGTTTCTGCCAATATGTTTTCGAAGTCATCTGATTCAGATTTTGTTAATGTGGGAAAGGGTTAATATCCGTCTATAAACGAGTCCCATTCTGAAACATTACCTGTTTCCGTGGTATATTATGCCATTTACCAAATATTTGGACTCGAGCGAGCTGTCCCTCATTATAGGTCAATGTTTCCTCACATTCCTTCAACAATTCATCAGCAGCGTCTCTTTTATATAAGATACAATAATCGCAATTCAAATTTTCTCCCCTAATTTCTCT
This sequence comes from Serripes groenlandicus, assembly GCA_031761405.1. Classification (NCBI taxonomy): domain Eukaryota; kingdom Metazoa; phylum Mollusca; class Bivalvia; order Cardiida; family Cardiidae; genus Serripes; species Serripes groenlandicus. The sequence continues at coordinate 66,749,049 of JASEVX010000003.1, forward strand.
CCATTTCAATTCTTTCTTGACTTTCATGTCGCTCTGAAACTTTGCCGTTGGTAGGATTCCGGTTACTTCGGCCTCGCATGTCGATTCCTTTTTAGGTGTTAACTCGTTTTTAACAACAGTTTTAACTTTCTTTTCGCTTGTGCTATTATGTGAGTCATATTTCCTCTTTCTGATAACAAACTTGTCCATTTTCCCCGGCCTCCGCTACACTCGATAAAATAATCTTCTCGAGCGTTACACAACACCTCACAAAATATAAACAAGCAAATGGCGGGTTTCAATCAAGGGGGACAACTCATTCTAAACGTTTAAATGTATCTTACTTTATCCGTCACGAATACAGAACGTAGGTTCACTTACTTCTAGCAGAGACATATAAACACAGTATGCTTTAGCTATACAGAGACATATGACAGACATAAAAACATATTTATATGTCTCTGAGCCATAGGGTTATAGATAATTGGAATGAACTACCTAAAGAAATAATAGCGGCACCCACGTTAAATGCAGGAGCGCACTTGATAGCCTCAAACCAATCCGGCCGTCTCGGGTGTTCGTCCGCCTTCTGGCGTGGAGGCTCGGTGGCGCCGGTACCTTTGGTGAATTCTGGACAACTTTGCCGATCGCACGGCCTTCGTGCCGGCGACATATCTTTCAAGTGTCTGACCTATCACACTAGATGGTTTGCGCTCTGCGCACCATGGTGACAACGGGTGACGGGAAAACCGGGTTCGATTCCGGAGAGGGGGCATGAGAAACGGCTGCCACATCCAAGGAAGGCAGCAGGCACGCAACTTACCCAATGCCGAAACGGCGAGGTAGTGACGAAAAATAACAATGTGGGACCCTATTTACGAGTTCCCACAATTGAAATGAATACATTCTAAATCCTTTAACGAGGATCAATTGGAGGGCAGGTCTTGTGCCAGCAGCCGCGGTAATTCCAGCTCCAATAGCCTATGTCAAAGTAGTTGCGGTTGAAAAGCTTGTAGTTGGATCTCGATGCTGGGCTGGCGGCGCTCCCGTTGTGGCGTGTCTACTGCCAGTGCCGGCGATAAAAAGAGGCCGTTAAATCAAGATTGAATAAATACTGGGTAGGATTAAGGAAATGTGCTCCGAATTGCTATAGACCATACCAGGAACACAATATAGTGTCACTAATCATACTAGTTGAACTTATAAACTGATAAAATTATATTAAAAATAAAAAGTATGTATGTGTACATGTAAATATATATGGAGACGTGTGTATGTATGTATATGTGTTAATGTATATGTATATATTTTTTTTCTCATTCTCTCTATCTAGAGACAAACATATTCTATCCCTTCGCTCATCTGTCTGTCAATTTTTCTGTTATGTCTTCTCAATTGTACATTTACTATAATTACCCTTCAGAGCAATTCATATTTCGTTTCGATGAGGCGCTCCTCGGGGTTATCTAAGAATATGTCTTGCGAACAATGAAGACTGGTGGTTCTACTCATTCGAGCAGAATATCCAGAGTTTTCACATTAAACTAACTCTGTTTTTGTTGTGCTTGCAACGTGAATGGATGCTATTGTACTCATTGTATATATTCGTGTATATTATAGATGTATAAGTGCTTTTTCAATCAGTATAAGTGCTTTTTCAATCAACGTTACGAAATGAATGCTGTTTGTGTAAATGTGTTAACTATTCAATGTTTGTCACTTTTGGTTCAATGTTTGTGTCAACGTTCTCTGTCAACTTTGTATTGTTTCTTTGTACTTTGTACTATCTTCGGTGATCGGAGGAAATAAAGATATAATAATGATATAAAAAATAAGCATAAAGCTTGAAAACAATAGGTTAAACAATCCACATAGTAACCAATTACGGTAGCCTACAATACATCATGTTCTAGTTTGTAAATTGTTGGGTAAAATTTATGTTTGTAATTATTGTAAATATATATTTTGACATGCTAATAAGTAGAATGAAATAAAAAAAAACTATTCTGAATTGATGTAAGGATTTAGAAGAAACAATACTAAACATAACTGACAAAGGAAAACGAAATTGAAGATAAGAACAAAGTAGTGTTAACACTTTCCCTCATATAGACGCTTCTGACGCCTCTGCAGCAGACGGTTTTTTTAAACATAGTGGCAAAAGAAACAATTGCTCAGAACGAGCAATTTCTCCTTTTGACACAATGTTTTCCACTTTCAGTCATAGGTTATCCATTCAATTAAAGAGATTTTTTTATTTTTTGACAAAGTATGTTCAAAGTCGTCTGCTGCAGAATTGTCGTATGAGGTAAAGGGTTAAGGGAAAACACTGCGAAATGTGCTTTAGAAGCCTAGAGCTTAAGTTTCTGTGAAATTTCTGGCCTAATAAACTACATGCACTACATGAATACTATAAGGTATCTTGTCCTAGTTAGGCAGAAATCCTTGTCCTGTGGCATTCGTGCAATTAATTTCGCTACCGACACTATTTGTCAAGTACCTGTATATCTTTGCAGTTCGTTTGGTTTTATTTGGTTAAAAACTATGCGGGAAAAGGAGATAACCATCTAACCTTGTGGTGTTTTAAATATGATCTTCTTCAAAGTCGTCAACAGTCGCATGTATTGGGAAAATAGGTTAAGTTAACCTCCTTATCTTTGTGCATATTTTGTAATAGTTATGAGCCATGTCGGACAAAAACGTGAACACAGGGAACAAAAGAACATCAACTTTCCCACATGCAGACGACTTTTGAAACCATTGTGGCAAAAGGGGAAATTGCTCATCATAAGCAATTTCTCCATTTGCAACAGTGTTTACAACTACATATCTATACAGTGTGCATTCTTTAGTGTATAGAGATACCCATGTGTTTTTCTGGATGGAGAAATATTGGATGATTGTTTAGTGTATAGAGATACCCCTGTGTTTGTCTAGATGGAGAAAAATTGGATGATTGTTTGGTTTCTGCATTGTGATACGTTACCGCATGGAATAAAATAGCAGCAGATAATTTGAAAAAAATATCTCTGCAAAAACAGAGACATATAAATACATTTATATGTCTCTGGCAAAAATAAGCAAATTCGCTATAAATGAAAGGATAATCATTAAAAAAAAAGTTGAAACGATGTGACAAAAGCAGAAATTGCTATTATGAGCAATTTCTATTTTGGCAACAATGTTTTCAAAAGTCGTCTGCTGCATATGCACAAAAATGCGTCTGCAAATTGAAAAGTGTTTACACAGACGACACCGTTCGTATGACGGAGGGTGTTATTTGGTCGAGACGCAGCTCCTGTCATGAGATAGGAATCTAGTTCTCGTCCACTCATATATTCTTAGGACTCTGCTTTTGGAAACGAGAGAATATACAACGATAATGTTAATTGTTCATAAAATATTAGTTATTTTGCCATTTATACTGTGTGTAGGTAGGTAATGATATCGTATTTTATTAGTAATTAAGTTAATCTAACCTGAATTTATATATATTTCTCGTTTAGCCCTTTACCACGAACAACACATCTGCAGCAGACGACTTTAAAAACCTCTTTTCAAAAATATGGAATATCTTTATAGAAAAATGAATAATTATTGAATATAGTTGAAAACATTATGGGAAAGGGACAAATGCTAATTATCCCATCGCGATAATGTTTTGTCTTGGAGATGTGTCAAGCCTAAATTAAATAAAACAACATATAGGATATTATTTTGATTTAATGTAAAAAAAAAAACTCGCCCTACGCATGCTCTATGGTGATACCAAATAGAATTTCAATAATATGTCATATTCATATATCTTGATAAGGGGTGGTCGCCTTATATTAATAAGCGATTGTTAATTTGAATTATATTGCAGAGGCGGAACTTCAGTTAATAACATAACATAACATATCTTTATTTAGCATTACATAGTACATACTTATAGTTAATAAACATATAAACATTTAGCATAATAAAAGATTGTGTGTAATATCAGTAAGTCTTTTCCGAGAAGTTGAGGTTGGAATATATGGAATGCAAAATGTCGTTTTTGAAATCAATATAAATTTAAGTTTTTAAACGTTTTGAAAATATTGGGAAAGTTAAAGCATATGTAATGATTTATGTACAATAATGGGTTTGGAGATATACGGAGATGTTTGTTTTACAACTGCATAAGACTCTTTTTATCTGGGTAAAAAGAGCAAATAGTTTGGTGTAAAACACGACACTTAGCTTTATGAATTATGTATAACTGATAAAAACCATTTATCCCGTATGCTATTTTTAGAGTGGGTCAGTTTGTAAAGATCTAGACCATAATTATAGTATTGGATCTGGATCGAGAAAAACCGCAGGAAAATGAGATCTCATTCATTTCGATCGATTTCTGATTTCCAATAAAGTCTGTAAGTTTAACTGTCGTATAGAAGTTAACAGTAGTAGTCCGTATCAGGTAAAATGCTTAAATCGCCGGTTAATGGTGAATCACTAGAAACGCTTAACCGAAAGGTAAAGCGTTTAAAGCAAAACGACAACTAACATATGTAAAACACATGTTAAGTTATCCCAACAGTAAATGAGATAAAAACTCCTAAAAAAGAATGTGTGGATACGTGGATATCCATCATCTTGCAGATGCGCGCGAAGTCAGACAATATACTTAGAACAGAGTTATATAAATATTAATTGCGAATATGTTATTGAATTATTTTCAGCCCTGTAGAATGAGATAAAATGTCACGATTGCGCCTGAATATGAAATATATACGACTACCAAAAGAGTAATACTTACCGACCGTGTGCATAGTCAGGAAGATACTTTACATTCAGTCAGATTCTAGATGCGGCTATTTAAAATGTTACTATTGTGGCAATATTACATAATACTACATATTCGACGACTTTATAGCAACGCGACAACTTGTCATACGGTATCTAATTTCGCTTTGTAGTGCTGACAATTTGACATCGAAAAGTCGCAGTGTTACCCCTTTTAAAATCGTCCGATTGCGACAAGTTGACATTAGCACAATATCATCGACTTCAGAAATTCAACAATTTCTTGTTTTCGAGGTAAAACTTAAATTGACAACTTGACATTTGCCATTTTCGAGTTGTCGCGGTTATTTGGAGATCGACAAGTTTAAATAAGTTCGATAATTAAGATCCGAAAGTTTCGACTTTTCAAATTTTCAGAGACAAAGTAATTTTGGACGCCTAATGTTCTTTGAAGTCGAGAACTCGATGGCGGGAACTCTATTCCGCACAATAAGACACACATAAATCGTTTTCATTGTGTTTTATTTTACTAGCAATTTCTGTTTAGTGTTGTGTTCTGTTGTCCTGAACACTACTTTATTACGCTTATGTTGTTAATACCAATCAGATTATTTTGTATTGTGTGCTAATATTTTACTTTCAGTTTGGATCTGACAACATTTTTGACAATGATTCCTTCACTTGAAGTTGATGTAGAAACCTCTTATCGTATCTTATCTTATACGAATCGAAAGCTACGCCAGGACAGACATATTTATGAAATACTGTATATAGAGAGAGAGGCTATTTATAGTGACACTGTCTTATGGTTTTTTTCCATTTTCTAAAACGAAAACTCAGACGCCTGTGAACAATTACGGCAATGTGCTGTCAGATTAAATAAACGACTCTCTATTATTTTAAAGGTGCGCAGAGTCAAATAAAATGTTACCATTGTGCGAATGTGACGCATACATACGAGTGTTTGAATACTGTAGACTGCTTTGGGCCATATGAGGTAGTACCTTCTTTTCGTTTCCAATATAGAAACATGAGCAGTTCCTCGAGAAAACCAACATTATGAACTCATGCGTAATGTATTGACTCAGATCAGCCTGCCCAGTCCGCGCAGGCTAATCCGGGTCGACACATTCCGTCTCAGGGGGGATAGAGGTATCAAGTAATTAATTCTGAAACAGAAAATCCACAGGAGACTAAACGTGTCTGCCCGGATAAGCCTGCTCGGCATGCATGTAGGCTGATACGGGTATATACTTTACGCAGAGTCTATAATGGATTTTATTTCGTGAAACGGCTCACACATTTAAGTCACGCCATACAACTGTCTTTAGGAGATGTTTGACATCATTAATTGCAATGATATCCAGCTCTAGAAGCAGATGCATTTACCGCTATGCTACCGGAAACCGTTGATGAGAGCAGTGCAATCTCTCCAGTCTAATAAAAAACAGACCGTAATGTTCAATGTTGGTCGAAAAATCTAGATTGTCCCTGTGACTAGTTTGCAATCTCTCCAGTCTAACCAAAAAACAGACCGTAATGTTCAATGTTGGTCGAAACATCTAAAGTGCCCCTGTGACTAGTTTGAGAATATTGCATAGAAACAAATTCTTTACTTACAAATAAACGAATTCATTAATGAGCAATAAACATTAACCCTTTCCCACAAACAGATGATTTCTGAAGCCTCTGAAATAGACGACTTTTGAAAACATTGTGTCAAAAGAAAAAGATGCTCATAATGAGCTACAATATTTTTAACTCTTTTATGATTTCAATTTATCATCTGTTGTGATTATCTATATCTTTCCATAATTGTTTTCAAAGTCGTCTGCTTTTGATTTGCTGTAGGCTTATTTGTAAAATGTTAATTCGTAATAAGTAGACTAGATTACACGGTTCCAAGCATAAATTGGTCTGGATTACCATATGAGCCGTTCCAGGAGAAAACCAACATTATATACTCTGCGTAATGTATCGATCCAGATCAGTCCGCGCAGGCTAATCCGGGCCGATACATTCCGTCTCAGGGGGAAAGAGGTATAGAGTAATGATTCCTGAAATAGAAAATCCACAGGAGGCGAAAAGTGTCTATCCGGGTTAGCCTGCGTGGTATTGTCATGCTGATACGGGTCGATACATTACGCAGGGTCCACAATGTTGGTTTTCTCGTGGGACGGCTCATATCTATAGCTACTTTTCCTGGAGCGCAGTCCATGTGAACATTTTCCAACATACATTTTTTCCTGATTCGTTTGCAGAGTTGTTTCATCCACGCTAACCATGAAATCGGCAAGGATTCATACACACAGGGGTGTATGTCCTCTCATGTAAGTTTGTTTTTTGCTTCAATGAAAAAGGGGAAACTATTCCATTCCAATACACAGACGCATTTTGACGCATCAGCAGCAGACATCTTTCGAAACCATTGTGACGAAAGAATAGATTGTTCATAATGATAAATCTCCTTTTGTCCCTTTTCAGCTTCATGTTTATATTCATGTATATTCAATAATTTTATTTTTCTATATTTTCCAATTTAGACTTGCTGTATGTGGAAAAGGGTTTATTTCGTGTATAAAGCTTCACTGATACAGATTACTTCTATATAGAACATGAGTTGTCATTTTATATAAAGTTTTATTAAACGAGTTCTTGGACGAGTTTAATAAAACTTTATGAAATGACAACGAATGTCTGATTCTTTTTATCACATGACGAAACACAAAAAGAAAATTGGTTTTTCGCTGTCAGAAAATAGTCCCAACATATAATACTTAAAAGACTGTTAACTAATCACACAAAAATATATTATTATGACCGATAATGGTCCCTTTACCTCGTCCATCTATCGTGTCGTTTGTGTTTACCGGATACACGTTCTCAGCCATTTTGTAAGCATTCGCGAATGAATACTCAAATAGTGATTCGGTCATGTTATATTACACATGTCACATATAAAGAAATACGTAATGGGTATATAACATCGGATACAAACGAATTTGAAAAATTGCAAGAAAATGAGAAATTGCTCAAAACAAACTATTTCTACTTATTGGTCTACAGTTCTAGTTTATTGTCAACACCTACATCTATGACTACGTTAAATGTAGATGGACAATGACTCTAGTGAAACTTTGCGGATCTATAGGCTCGTGTGAGTCTTCACTTCACGTAGGTGCATTAAAACCCCAAATCGATAGACATGGACCAAATTTGTTGTTTACATCTGTCGCGGTCTTAACTTGTACACAGTTGGAGAGATAACATGTAAGCGGCACGGTTAGCTCTGAGATCCCCAGACAGTCTGCATGTTTTTCTCTCCTTGTGACACATCGATTACGAAGCAAGTCCTTACAATTTATAGATGTCTATATATGTCTATAGATGACTATAGATGTCTATAGATGTATATTTCCTGGATACAAAACCAGTAGTCGTGCGGTGTAAGAATAACCTGCTCTCGTGATAATCGAACCCGATACCAATGCTAAACCAACATTTATCTATTTCAGCTGTGTGATAAGGGTCAAACAGTGAGCATTATAGGACGATCGGTGGACAGGAAAGAGAAACAAGTACAAGAGTTCGAAGATTTTCAATGCTGCACCGACAATCTCTGTAATACGCACCATTCCGAAGGTACGAACGAACAAAGATACTCAAATCACAATGCGATAAATAACATGCCAATCGTCTGACCTCAGATAAGTTCATAATAAATTCAATTCCTTAACATTCCGATACGCAATTTTGCAAAAACTCGAAGAGACTAAGAGATAATGTGTCGTTCATTTCAATTTTAGTATCCGGATTGGTGTTCAAGGTGAGCACGCATATTGGTGGTGACGACGTGTTTAAGGCGTGGACTGACGGTGTTTACACGGTATCACACGACTACTGTAGGAACGTGCGGACATATGGCTGTTCCAAACACTACCGACACCCAGTCGTAGATAACTGGCTTGGAATTAACAGAGATCTGGTATAGCAACAATTATAACTTACAATAGGACACGTACTCCCCCTATATATAGGCATATTAAAACCGAGAATGAAGTCGGACGCATCGTCGGACATCCACGGTTGTGAACTCGGCTACGCTAAAAACAATTTGAGCGTATCGAAGTCAACAACCGGGGGTGTATTAATAAATAAATTGCATACACAAGACACATTCACACATTCGCGCACTCGCTCGCTCGCACGCACACACACACACACACACACACACAAGCATGATTACTCGGGTTATAATATAAATATTAAACTGATAAAAGAGGATAGCAACTAAATATTAATTCCTCTGTTTATCTAAATAGACTACTTTGTTAACATAAGCACGCGCTTGAATGTGCAAGTTGTTACCATTACAAATAATGTATTAGCTGAAATGTCATTTTGTTTATAATTGCATGGTAGTATATACTTGTGCTTTCGTTGATAGGAGCGACTATGCTTTACAGACGACTTTTGTTGTATATAGCGGATAACAAGAGGTAGACATTCAATGTTGCAAGATATCATAAAACATATAAAAAGAGTTATAGTTCAAATAGTGTCAACATAATACAGTGTAATCTCATCAGTGGTTTGAGTGTTTATTTGTACTTTATCTCATGATTGGCACAAATATCCACCCAAATGTATCACATATTGTAACCTTGATATACGGATGATGTTTTATATGTACTGTACACACAAATTAATATAGCTTTTTACATATTCTAGTACATACATGCATTATATACAAAATGTGACCTGTAATTAAGCTCCAGGCAGCTTGGATTTTTCTATAATCGTTAAACATGTTTGTGGAAGACAGTGGTGCAGAGGTAGAGCGTCGGCCTCTCACATCAAAGGTCCCTGGTTCGAGTCCTGTGATGAGCGGGTCCTGACTTTGGGATTTTTCCACACAATCGGCGCGAGTACTGGTTAAGTATCCAGGAAGCAGACATCGAGAGTGATTAATATAAGCTTAAAGCTTGTTTCGCAATCGATTTAAAATAAATAAGTTTAAACTAAACATGTTCATTTTCTATAGTATTAAAAAATAATTTTCTCTATATACATCTTACAAGAGAAAGTTGATGCAAGGCATCAATGTCGCCGGAAAAGACTGCATTGATTTATTTTTTAACACACATGTAGTCTTGACTTTCATTAGTCTAAACATACACATAATGTTTTCATAAGGATTAATTCCAGGATTTTTGAAATTCCACATAGATCTACAAATTTCAGGATTTCTTTTGGTCAGGATTTTGGATGTTTTGTATTTGTCAAAAAACCCAACAAATTAATACATTTTGGGATTTAAATCTACATGCAATAAAAAGCTATTAAACCCTTTCCATGTCTGAAGCAACAATGAAAACCTTTAATCGCTTAAAACATTGAGAAAACGGTTAAATTGCTGAAGACATGAACTTCCTCCTTTTTAATACTAATTATTTCACAAGTAGACCACACTTGTAACAATATAACAGCTAAATTGTTTATCTAAATCGTTGATGCATACAATATATGTGGCAAGTATGAAATTAATTGGGTGCGAAAGAGCAGATTTTCTTTATTTCTAAATCTATTGTTTATCAGAGTTTGTTCTTCTCTTAATTTGTTTCAACATTTAATATCACATATATTTAATCATTTAAGTGTGTAATATTAGCTATCTATCTGTAATAAGGTGTTTGAGCATTCTTTCGAAATGTTTACCCTCGTGTCAGGCTTCATCGAGTCGTAGTGTCAGACATCGAAGAAAGTGAATAAAAAATCAGGCAAAGCTTTAGTGCATGTTTTATTCCACTGCATTCGAGAGAGAAAAGCATTTCTATATTATCTTTCTTTCTCCTACATTCGACCCATGCATTCGTTTCGTGACGTTTAAGAAAAATCAATTTGTCGTGCGACATTTTTTGTCTGCATAACCTAGTCACTTTTCTAAGTTTACATGTACTTCCGGTTACTTCGCTTTGTTTACATTTTGGCAATATGAAACTAGGTCACAAACTGAGAAAAAGGCGTTTCGACGTTCACGACCGATAAACAGGCTTATATTTGAGACATATTTTCACAAATTATTTCTTATTTTTGTTTCTGTTACCAGTTTATGTTCATGGGAAACTATACAAGTGTGTGTGTGTCATTGTGCATATTCAGCCCATCGAATGAGAGTATGAGTGTAAGCGACGCAGGTTTTTGTTGTAAAATGTATCGCGTGCAAATCCAGCTTTTCATTGGTTATCGCACACACAGTAAGTACAGTAGTATATAGTAGCGTGTGCAAAATTTACAAATCTATGCGGGCGGTACTCGGTAGTGACGTAATCAACAGTTCTAGGTTAGAAACAGTTCATATTTTAGATATACACGAGTTAACATTATCAAATGAATTCTTCACAAATCAAGACATATTTTTGAACATGAAAATAACATTCAGTAAGTTAACATTACTATTGAAAGTAGAATTTGACGTGATTTTTATTTCAATATATCTCAATATTGACATATAGCAGTTGGTTGCAAGTCTAGCAGGGACCACATTTGTCTTCGTAAATAAGACAAAAACACTTAAATGCAAGTCAACAAAATGAAACTAAAAATACCTAAAACATCGAAATGTTTATTCCATTTTAGATGTGTCATTACTTAGTGTTTTTAAACAAACACAATTGTAATATGTTCAAAACATCTTAATGTGTTTCTTTCCAATAATTATCCCTCCTCCCATGTGATTTCCGAAAAGCTATTAAAAATAGAAGTCGCGGGCTTCTGCCCGGCGACTAATTACAATTCATATCAACTATAAATATAAACAGGTTTGAGCTGGAAGCATTTGCTTATTTATTCACTTCTTGGCGCTCAGGTTTGTAGGGTTAGCATTACGACTGACTCGCTTGTGTCATGTTTATGACAGTAGTACAGGTAACTTACCAAGGAAACGACTTAATATAACTGAAACATTATTGAGAGCGGCATTAAACAATATACAAACTTAAAGCGATTGAAATCCAGATGGCACGAAAAAAAAATCGAAATTCGCCCTAAATGTTATTCTTTATGTTATCCAATTAAAACCAGGGTAGAAAATGTATCGTTTTTTATCAATAAAGTGAACTTGAGTCGTTTTCAATTGTCCCGATGAAGGGGTTTCCTATTTAAAAATACTTACCCCGTTACTGACAGGGTAGAACTTGCGATGGAAAAGTATCGAAAACAAGAAAATCTTACCGATTATAGGGGTATGTAATATGTCAGTTGTCATATTTTAATGCCCCAAATACAAAAATAACACTTATTTTCTTAAAATTGGAAATTTTATTTTTTTCGACAGTTGGGTATCTGGAGTTCAGTCGCTTTAAGACTGGGAATCCTGAAGCATATGTCCTGCATTGATTTGATAGCTAACGATGGCCAGTCCACCAATCAAATTACAGCTAGTGTGAATAAGCTTTTATTTGATTGGTCCATCGGCTTCTATGAGAAATCAAATCAATACACTGAACATATCAAAGTTGTATGTTCTATTTTGAATACGGAGTGGAGGCATAATCAGACTAGGACTTATTTCGTGGATATGCCCATACAAGTTTCGGGCTAGCGCATGGGTTCCCGGTTATCTGATTTAAACCGCATTAATTTGGAAATGTTTCGGAACTGAAATAATTTATTTTGTTTTAGAAAGTAGTTCGAATTCCACCGGCTATTATTTTGCTTTTAGGGGCGCAGATTAATTGAAACGGCCTTTTGAGAACAAATGTAAAGAACATATATAATAGGGCTGCTGTTCTTCTTACCAATTAGATTTTCAGGTGATTTGTCAACAACAACAAATACAACTAATTCGTTATGTTTAATATTAACAGATTAAATATGCGCTTTACAAAGACGAGAAAGAGGTTGCATCTATTTGGTTTAACGGGACCGGAAGTACAACGACAGACTGGTTCTCGCACGATCGTATAATCAACTCGACATGGACTGATTTACAAAACACAAGCACACACATTTTTAGAATACAAGGCTATTTTCCTACAGAGTAAGACATCGCGTATGCTCATTTTTCATTTTGTTATTATCCTGCATATGACAGATGATAAAACGAGAAACCAAAAGTCTAAATATTTTGGACTAACAAGGCGGAGGATTGTAATATTTTAAATATACTGATGAAGATTAGTTTAGCAACTTGTAAAAAGATATGAGCGGTGCTCAGCGAAATTCAATCGTTATGCTTTTTGACTAGTATTGATTATGACCAGCCACTTCCGCGAAATATGACCTTGCCCTTCACAGTGCGCTGAACTACTGTCAATTAATTATCTTTCTTTTCTCAATGTTACAGAATTATTGTTTGTAAGAAGAAAACCATGTAATAGACCATTTTCAGATATCTAGTGAAAAGTCATAAGCCTGTGTATTCACCAGAAAGGGAATTATAGTAGTACATTACCGCCAGCGTACCGAAAATTAACCGCGCCGTTTTGAGCATCAATTTGTCCTTTTTTTCTCGAAACTCCATTTCTACCATTAGCAAAAGAATTCTTAAATTGATATATCTGAAAACAAAGAACGTTTCACCATTGTCAGAATGTCCGAGCCAACTGAGATCGTGCTTGTGAATGTCAAAGCGGCAATGGAATTACAAAGGACATCCTTAATTAATTAGGGCTTGATTGCGAACAAAAATAATTAAGAGACCAGCTAGATCTATGAAGCGAGTGAACTTATTGTCAGCATGTAATACTATATTTTTCAGTTTTAAAATATATAGGAAAATAGCAATAACATATATTCCTGTTAGTATTACCTTGTAATGCATAATAACATTAGGCAACTAGTGCAGACTGCATTCAGCCTGTGTAAGAAGTTGTTTTAATAAAAGCATTGAAAGAGAATCTTGCATTACAGAAAAATCATAAACTGTTAAAATAACTTATTAATGATGTAGACTAAAGAGGTTGAGACATATAAATTAGTATGTCTTTCGGAAAATGTACTAGTTGTCGACATGCCTGAATAGTGCGGGTTAAGATAACCCATTTATCAGGTCAGTTTTATTATAATCTACACAAGTTGACACAGTCCTGTGACAAGCTAATAGTGTAGGTTATATGTGAACATGGTAGATTTAGTTTCGTAAGAGAATATTTTTTGCAGATGTTTTATTTTTCGGTTGCCGTTACAACCAGAATTTTACATGGAATCAAAAAAGGTTTTGAAGGAATTTAAGAAAGGTCATTAAGAGGATGTTACCTATGAAGTTTCGTCACAATTGGCTAAGTGGTTACAGAGATGTTTGAAGCAAAGTGTTGGCGCATGGACGCAAGATCGACAATGCACCATGCTAAAATCCCGGCTGGCTTTCAGACAGTGAAGCTAAACAATAAAACATGCTATGTGTATTCCATCAGCATAGCAAGTTTTTATCGTTTTTGAAGGACTCGTCGGTTTTCTATCGAGAAGACATATGGAGGCTGTCCACAAGACTATGGTTGGACAGTAATTATTGCATCTAGAAACGCTGGTGCTTGTAACTATGACAATCTTAACATAGCAGCTCCGTACATCATGTACTCAAAGGGAAATACAAGCGGCCATTATACAGGTATAGTTTGGTTGGTTTAGATACGCCCTTTTCAATATTAGTTCTGTCATATCACGGAGACAGTTCACTTATTCATGATCCCTGGGTAAACACACCAGTACTAGGCTAGGAAAATTCCACCATGACCGCCGCTAACTACTCCGCGACGGCGGGTTCCAGGTACAGTTTAGTCCTCTCCCCGTTGCATTGGACTTGATACAGCAGGCAACAATATAGTGGGAAATCGAGATATTGATCTCGTACCGATTTAACCGAGGTATATCTCCGTTGTCACATAACACTTTTTTTTTTTTTAATTCTGTTATATCAAAAGGACTATACTGAACTAAGTTTTACTAAACAGTTTTTAAAGAAGACGAGACCAAAGTACTATATTAGGTAAACGGTTAACTAATAACTTGGAATATGTTGTTAGACTTTTCTAAACTGAAATCCTCTGAAGATGGATTACTTTATGTGTATGTACATACTTTCAAACATAGTGAAATGCGCATTGCAAAAATACAAATTGCTATTTCAAACAAGTCTATTGTATTGTACTACATACAAATGTGCAATTGCGATTTGCTTTTATGAAGTATAGATCTGATGACAGCCTTTTACTCATCAGCCTATTAAAGTGTCATCTACAAAAACGACAGCGGAGATGTAAATATAAATAAACCAGACAAAAAACGGTCATGGCCGAGTGTTCCGATGGTAACGTAACCATTTTGAAACAAGCGTTGATTGTATGGTACGATACGTGCACATGTTCATGAATATTTAAATGTATAGGGTCAATTCGAGACGACCTATTATACGGTGTCGTCAGAATCAATAGATGTATACATACAGCGGCGTATATTGGTATGATTTCAATGTTTTTGTGTTATTGGGTTTTTCATACAACGTCATCAACATTATTTCAGTTATATCATGACGACAGTTCACTTATTCATGATCCCTGGCTTAACAAAATCAGTACTAGGCTAGAAAGTTTGTTTTGTCCAAGAGCATGCCATCATGACTGCCCCAAATGCGGATCGAATCCGGAACGCCGGGCTTCCAATCCCCGACCCTTACCACTCGACCACGGCGGATTCCTTGCCCTTAATATAACCCGTTGAACTTTAACTTTTTCAGAGGGATTCGATTTCGCTGATGCGGCCGGGATATTCATTTACAGTTCCGACATGTGATTGTTGTTATTACATGTGATTACATTGTTGTAACTACATGTGATTATACTGTTGAAATTAAATGTGATTAGATTATTGAAATTACATTTGATTAATAAAGGAAATGCGTTTGTCATTTTAATCTTCAGTTATAAACAGATAGATCCAAAGAAGAAGTGTTAATCTGGCAATAAGTCAAAGTGAGACGAACGGACGGACAGACAGACGACGGAGTAGTCCCCGTGTTTCCCCGTGCAAAGACACATTCGACACAAATATGTATTCGAATTTACTTGAATAGTCTCGATGTTTAAACGAAAACATTTATGCCGAAAGGAGAAATCCATTTGAGCTAACATTTAGTATCCCCTACATAAGGCGGAAATGATATTTGTTTAGCGTCGTCCGTCCGGAGCCGTATCTAACTTTTATTAAAACTATATTGAAATGTAAACCTCGGATTTATCTCAGATGGTAAGTTTCACTATAATTGCTCTAGGAACACTCAAAGTTATTACCCGTTGAAGTGATCAACATTTAAATAACATGAAAAGGGAGTTAACCTCTTTAAACGCTTATTTAGCATTTAACAGGTTATCTCTATTATAACAATTGTCTTCATTAAACCTTACACAAAACATGCATCTACATCAAATCTCGGTCAAGCTCTAAACTGGGTCATGTTGGATAAACACTTAGTCACCAAGTCAAATTTTAGAAACACGTGTAAACACTCCAGAGACCTCTGTCAAGTCTAGTTTAAAACTTGTTCACGTTAAGCTGAGCCCCGGGTGCTCTATCGGTAGCGACGCGGGCTGTCAATCTAGGGGTTGTGGGTTCGAATCCCAGCTTGGCTAACATTCTTTCCGACGTTTGACAAAAGTCACTGTGACATGCGTCATTCACCAATGGGCTGTTTAACAATCTATGTGGAAAAGCAGCCAGTTGCTTGGAAAGTATGTCATGTGGTGTACTGGTGTGGGAAAACCAGAAGTAGGTGAACTGGTCGCTGTGATAAGAAAATTGTTGAAAGCGGCGTTAAATCATAATAAATCGCGTTAGGTAAACAAGAGGGCCAGTATCGCTCCACGGCCATAAGGCAAAAATCAAATTTCCAAACAGCCCTGCCCCCTGTTGGCCATGTTTTTTACCAACCACCATGACTTAAAGGAATCTTGTAGAGTGTCACCCAAGAAATGTTTCTGCAAAATTATTTGAAAATCGGCCTGACACTTTCGGAGGAGAGGATTATTATTTTAAGTTTTCACTATAGCCATATAAGGCAAAATAACCCCACCCCCTGGCGGCCATATTTTCAACCAATCAACATGGCTTGAAGGAATCTGATAGAGGGTCGTCAGCCTAGGAACATTTCTACAAAAGTTTTCTCTTTAGCCATATAAGGCAAAATAGCCCCGCCCCTGGCGGCTATGTTTTTTTAACAATCAACATAGCTTGATTGAATCTAATGTCGCCAAAGGAAAATTTCAACAAAATTATTTGAAAATCTGCTCAACACTTTCGGAGAAGATTTTTTAAGTTTTCACTATGGTCATATAAGGCAAAATAGCCCCGCCTTCTGGCGGCCATGTTTTTCGACCAATCAACGTGGCTTGAAGGAATCTGATAGAGGGTCACCCAATGAACATTTCAACAAAATTATTTGAAAATCGGCTTAACACTTTCCGAGAAGAAGATTTTTTAAGTTTTCACTATAGCTATATAAGGCAAAATAGCTCCGCCCCTGGCGGCCATGTTTTTCAACCAAAAACATTTCTTGAAGGAATCTAATATTAAAAGGGTCACCCAAGGAACATTTCTACAAAATTATTTGAAAATCGGCCTGACACTTTTGGAGAAGAAGACTTTTTAAGTTTTCATTATATTTTTCTTTTGGTTGCCATGGAAACCAGAAACCTCTGGCCGTCATGTTTTCGACCAATCAACATGGCTTGAAGGAATCTGATAGAGGTTTCACTATAGCTATATAAGTTTTCACTAGTTTTTTCTTTTGGTTGCTATGGAAACCAGAATTATGGATGGATCAAAAATATTTGAAGGTATTTAAGAGAGGACATTGATACGATGCTTCCTATGAAGTTTCAACCAAATTAGCCAAGTGGTTAGGGAGAAGAAGTCGTTTAAACGCACACATACACGCACGACGGACAACTCGCCATGACACAAGCTTGACTGGCCAGTGGAGCTAAAAACTAGGTAACTCACCAAAAAATGGAACTCTGTAGAGACATCCACATAGTCCTAAAAATTTCAAATAGATTATTTGAGTAACTTGTATACCAATGCAGTCAAAGCATTTTTTTATAATTTCTTTTTGGCAGGGATATCAATTATGATCAAATTTACTTGTTTATATTTGTTATTTCCCCCGTTTGATACAAAACAATTTTGAAGATGACAATTTGATTGGCCGATACCAAGGTCAATATATAAGTAGTAGGCAGTAGGTCTGGTGTTAATGAGATTGGGTGAAATGTTAACATCAAACAAGAGGGCCTTGTATCGCTCACCTGATTTTATTTGTTTTCACTTTAGCCATATAAGCCCCGCCCCTTGACGGCCAAAGTTTTCGATCAATCAAAATGGCTTGAAGGAATCTGATAGAGGGTCACCCTAGGAACATTTCTACAAAATTATTTGAAAATGAGCCAGACACTTTCGGAGGAGATTACTTTGTTTTCACAAAAGCCATATAAGGCAAAATAGCCCCGCCATGTCTTTTGACCAATCAACATGATTGAAGGAATCTGATAGTGGGTCACTTAAAGAACATTTCCGCAAAACTATTTGAAAATTCGGAGGAGAAGATTTTTTAAGTTTTCACTATAGCCATATTAGGCAAAATAGCCTCGCCCCCTGGCAGCCGTGTTTTTCAACCTATCAACATGGCTTGAAGGAATCTGATAGAGGGTCACCCTAGGAACATTTCTACAAAATTATTTGAAAATGAGCCAGACACTTTCGGAGGAGAAGATTATTTTCAGTTTTCACAATAGCCATATAAGGCAAAATAGCCCCGCCATGTCTTTTGACCAATCAACATGATTGAAGGAATCCGATAGTGAGTCACTTAAAGAACATTTCTGCAAAACTATTTGAAAATTCAGACTGACACTTTCGGAGAAGATTTTTTAAGTTTTCACTATAGCCATAAAGGGCAAAATAGCCTCGCCCCCTGGCGGCCATGTTTTTCAACCAATCAACATCACTTGAAGGAATCTGATAAGAGGGTCATCCAAGGAATATTCATATTTTTTTTGAAAATCTGCCATCCAGTTTGGTTTCGTTGCCATGGATACCAACAAATTTGAGGAATTCTGGTGAGATCATTAAGAGGATGTTTTCTGTGAAGTTTCATCCTGATTGAAAGTTTCATCCTGATTGGCCCACTGGTTACTGAGGAGAAGATGTTGACGGACGCATGACACACTACGGACAAAAGGCGATCACAATAACTCGCCTTGAGCACTTCATGCTCAGGTGATCTAAAAAGGAATTCAACTTCATTGAGATTTCTTTTCTTTATTTCACATAGGAAATTTGAAAAAGAACAAATGAAAAGCGCTTAAAGACCAATCATATGACATTGGCAATCAGTGTAGATACATATCACCTTGTGCAGTCTGGTCTGAATCTGCACTGGTTGTTGATAAGTCAGAGAAGCCTTTGACAAACAGTGTAGACTTAGGTCACATGGTATAGATGAACAAATTCTGTTTGCTACAATTGTCAAAGATACTACCAACATTGGTTTTCGTTGAGCACAGCTAAACTAATGGCATTGATGACACTTTATCTGAACTTCATTTGATAATTGTAAGATTTTCCCTCTATCTTGATAAAACACACAGCTTTTAAAAAGTATAAGCAAATTCTTAATTCCCTACAGTTTTCTTTCATATTATATAAATTTACCATTTTTCTTCATATGATTTGTTTTGAAGCACCAAAAAGTAACATAATATGTATGTATCTTTACATTTTATACTGCTTTTAAGAAAATACATGTATAAGTTATCTAGACATATAAATTGGAATTTGGTACACTGTTACCTTTACTAAACTTTCATTGTCTTACCAAAGGCCACTGTCAGTATGTTAACAAATGTACAGTCCTATTGAAATAGCAGTCATAAACAATTTATAAGAAAAAAAGAAGAAAAAAACTATTTCATAGATTTTCTTGACATATTTTGTTATATATGTATCAATTCAAAACATTTGCTTACCAAAAATAACTTTTAACATTTTCCTACATACAGATGCTTTCTGACTCCTCTGCAGCAGACGACTTTAAAAAACAGTATGGCAAATAAAGAAATTGAGAAAAACATCAATGACACAGGGAACTCTTAGACATCATACAAGAATATCTGTGAATCAATATGTTCACAGGAACACAAAACTTTGGTGACAAATAAAACAAGCGTAAGTTAATGAAAGGAAAACTGTTATCATTGAGATAAATAATTTTTCACTGAATCTAATTTTACTTAACCCTTTCCCTCATATGACAATTCTGAAGCAGACGACTTTGAACGTATTTTGTCAAAACATAGAAAATCTCCATAACTGAATGGATAACCTATGACAAAAAGTGGAAAACATTGTGGCAAAAGCAGAAATTGCATGTTTTGTGCAATTTCTTCTTTTGTCACCATGTTTTCAAAAAGCTGTCTGCTGCATAGGCGTTAGAAAGCGTCTACATGAGGGAAAGGGTTAAAAGAAGTATGTTGCAATTTTACTCTGTCTATGACACATTTAGTTATACATCAAATTAACCAAACAAGGCATAATCATACAGCACTTATCAAACATTCTTGCATAATTAATTATAAAAAATTCCATTCATTTTCATTCTTGATGGGTTGATCAAGCTTGTTTCATAGTTAAAGTTCTAGACAAGTACAGTCAAAACGCATTAATCCGGGAAATTCGCATTCTGAACAAGTATTCAAATCGCACGTCTTGCTAATCTCAACAAGCATTCTTAAAAGTAATCATTTAACACAACAGCTGCTAAACATTGTGGAAAAAAGCAGGCACTTATCATGATCAAAAGTATTTTCCACAATGTTTTCAAAGAGGCAGATATAAAGTCAAGTTACAGGGACCTTTGCATCGCTCAAAACAGACTAGTACATCTTGAAATAAGATTCTTATCACACTCATTCAAATGTAAGCGATCACTAGACCCTGACATAAAAAAAAAATCCTCTAAAGGTTAATTGAATTGGTTCCACATATGTTATTCTTATGTCACCAGCTTTGAAAATATAATGAGACAAAAAGAAATATCTGGAAAACTTCAAAGATTCATTTTGGTATTAGAAAAGCTTTGAGAGAAGGAAAATCTGCTCAAAGTGTGCAACTTTTCATTTTTGTTTTCAAAAAGACCTGCAAGACAGGAGTAAAGAAAGTCGTCTGTTTCAGGGTGAGATTAATAATCATCATCTACTCATGTTTCTACATGCACCAACAATTTACACACTGCAATAATTTAAAGATAAAATATCTAGGTGAAGGGCTTGGGTTACACGACTCGACGAACTTCAAAAAATCTCTTCAGGTAGTACACCTGTCCTAATGTCATCGCGCACAGAACCAGCGCTTCGAAGAAAGACCATAACACCACTCTGGAGTTTGTATTATCATTAACTGAAAAGATAAACAGATGTATATTTAACAAATGATGAAAATGGTGGTATTGATGAATAAGATTATTATTATCAACTATATCTAAAATAAATGATATGTCCGTCTGAAGTCTATGAATGTTGTATATAACCTCCACAACATTTCACATGATCTCTTGAGCAGATGACTTGAAAACACTGTAGGAAATGGCGAAATTGCTTTAATTAACACTTTCCAACTTGCAGATGCATTTTGACGCAACTGCAGTAGACGACTTTTGAAAACATAGTGGCAAGCAATTTCTCCATTTGCCACAATGTTTTCAACTTTTTGCAGTAGATCCAACTATACCTTCATTTATAGAGATTTTCAAGAATTTTGCCCACATGCTTTCAAAGTTGTCCGCTGCAGGTTTGCTGCATATGGGAAAGGGTTAAACAAGCAGTTTCTACTTGTCCCATGAAATGTACTCTAAAAAATATACATTAAGGCTTCTAGATGTTTCAAAAACTTATATCCAGTAAAAGATTAATTTTAATAAGAATAACAGCTGCAATAATGAGTGTTACATGAATTATAGAATAATTTCAAACCTACAATACCTGGTAATTGCATGTTTATGAGTATATTTTGCTCATAATGATACATCTTTATTTTTCCATTTTTCAATTTAAGCAACCGCTTTACCTTGAAGTAGTTAATGTCATCAGTACTATTCCAGGTCATTCATTTGTTTCTAGCACAAATACATCACAAAACTATTTTGCCAACCTAATCAAACATAAACACTATCAAATAAATGCTCATGGTGACAGGTGTGGTATATGATGCAAATCAATGGCATTACAAATTTTAAGAAAGATTGTTTGCAGATTCAGATAAAGGGTAGTCTTTACCCCACAATAGTTCTCTTATTACTTTTACTAAAACCCTATTTTGTCAAAAGTAACCTCTCACTGAGAAAATTCTTTTGAGTACCCATAACATTGGGTTTAAGGGTCAAATAAATGATTTTCGAACATGACAAATGCCCTTATCTAGAGCTCTGTTCAGTGATAGAACTCTTGCTCCTGCGCATTGTTGATACATGTACTTACTGTGCTACCTAGTTCTTCACTCACTCACTGCCTGCAGTACATTTAAAATCTATGTAACCAACCTTTCAGTTTACTGAAAATATTCAAATGTATGTGTAATTTCAAACCCTGTATAATATAATACTTACTTGCTCTATGAATTCTCTCTCTAACTTCCATATATTCTTGTTCATGTTTAACTCCAGTAAGGGCTGTTGATAATTCATTGATCATATCGCCTAACTTATTTTGATGTTCTGAAATGGAAATGTTTAAATCAAACATAATGATCATATCCTATCACCCAACTTATTTTGATGTTCTGAGATGGAAAATTTAACCCTTTCCCTCATATATACGCTTTCTGACGCCTCTGCAGCAGACGGCTTTTTGAAAACATTGTGACAAAAGAAGAAATTGCACAAAACGTGCAATTTCTCCTTTTACCACAATGTTTTCCACTTTTAGTCATAGGTTATCCATTCAATTATATAGAGATTTTCTATTTTTTGACAAAATACGTTCAAAGTCGTCTGCTGCAGAATTGTTGTATGAGGGAAAGGGTTAAGATCAAACAAGTCTTTATAAGCACATTTTGATAACTCATGACCCTTAAAGCTCATACCGAGCTCTAGATAAAGAGCATAATATATTTCTTTTCAATGGTTTTATAGAAGGCACTTACATAAAAGGGTTTTTGTTTTTTCAAAGACTCTGAAAATACTTCTCATGTAAATCTTTGAAAAAATTTAATACCTGCGCTCAATTAATACCAACAGTTTAGGTCCAGATCAATTTATGCAGTCTGATCTGGATTGTTTAATTCATGAATAAGTAAAACAAGACAGCATTTTTTTTTAAATTGGATCAGATTCCACGAAATTTTAAGTAATACCTTAAGAATGGGTAATCTTTCTGAAGCATGGCAAATATATACGAATAACTTTCTGGTATCTTACCATCTCCCTCCATGTTTTCTTCATGTTTAGGTTTTTCTCCAATATCCACTGTAAACATCACAATTTTAGGCGTCATTGTAGACATCTTGTTACTGAAGCAGTATTTGTAAATTCCATCCATGTGTGCAGCGAACATGTATTTTCCGTTGGATTCCCTGTCCACAGAGTGAATCACTTTATCGTCTGGAGCATAAATCTGTTAATTAGTAAATAATAGAATCTAGATAAAAAGTTCATTGGGAAAATCTTTGAGCCCATTATAGAAAAGAAACAATTTGACAAATTCATGTTAGTCTCAAGCTGTACAAAGTGTACAGATTGTAATACATTTAAATGTTGAGGTTTCATAATCTTAGAAGTATTATTTACTGTAAATGAAATAATCTCATCCTGAACTTTTTGGTTATTGGAGGGTAGTTCAGATGATCAAGTTTCATCAGAGATTCAAAATCAGATATTCAAGAGTAAAACTTAAGTTGAATCCCAACTTCTAACCAATGTCTTTTGAACTCAGTGATACACTTAGGTAAAGAGGTATCCTAGATAGAGAGCTTTAACTCACAAAAACTCTGATCCGCAGTGCATTGTTTTGAAGCATCAATGACAAAATATGTCAATAAGTGTATTTTGAGATTATTCTGTGTCATAAGCCAGGGGTCCCAAAAAAAACTGTAGGTCTAAGTTTATTTCTAATATGGACATTCAACACCTGAACCAGTTTGAATTGGTATCATATGTTGTCACTGCAATAGTCATAAACAGTTAACATTAAACTGGCATGATCACCAAGATTCATGTTCATTTTTGAAACAAGTAACTGCAGAGAAGAATTGATGTCTTGGAATTTGGAGCGCTTACCTACAGTATTGAGCTCAACAGAAAGTATGCCCACCACATCGAAACTATGCAAAAGTTTCCCAAATTTATGAAGATGATTTTGGGCTCTGCAGTAAGGACATCTGTCCGTTTTAAGCCCCTCTTTTTTAGACTTGATATGCTACTCAACTTACTGTAAAGTGTAAGGTTTCTGATGCTCACCAAGGAAATTCAGGTTAAAGATTTAAAATTTGTCTGTACTAGATAGTTGATCAATATTTTGTTGTTTTACGCCACTTTCAACAATTTTTTTAGTTATATCACGGCGTTTCCTTGGTTTAGATACAATCGGTTCTGGTCCCTTTATCCTGACACCAGCCAGTCAGTCGTTATGCTCAACCCGCAACAGCGCAGTCATTTCTACCATTTTTAAGTCTTCAAATGGCCGGTGATCAAACCACAACCTCCCGCACCTGAGGCGGACACTACCACCACACAACCTAGGCCCTCCGGTAACAAATAGGTGGTGTCTAGCATATACAGTTGTCACTAGACAACATTGTTTCTGAACTTAAAGAATAATGGTAAAGATGTCTCCTTGCCAGTGATGAACTAACCTTATTTTGAAATGTTAGCTACTAGTACGACTCGCATTATAATTTCAAGATATGTCAACATGACTTTTCTTGTAGTCTGGATGATATGCTCCCCTTCAGTAAAGTCCGGTAATGTAAAACAATGCTAACAGTTACCTTAACATCGATGTCGAGAAATCCACCTTCAGCAACCTCGAATGTGAGACTCATTTTAGTGCCGGATGTCACTTTGTCAAAGTAACATTCCTCAGCGTGTGCATCAATGTGAATGAAGTAGGATTCTGCAGTTGAAAAAAAGACTGCCAAAAGGGCAAAATACCCAAAGCTTCGATTTAAAATCATATTTGTATGTCTTTTTCCTTGCCGATGTGTTTTTGTTTACGCAAACACAGCTTTCATGCCACGTAAGGTACGTCTGGGCATGCGCAAAAGGAACGGGCTAAATAAATATGATGAAATAAGTGGGGAAAATATTTAGATTTCGGTCACAAATTCATTTTCTCAAATTAAGTTAAAACTGTTACATATGTTTTACTTATGCAAATAACTATTCTTTCTTATTTCACTTTCTAATTGTACTTGTTTACAAAATAAACAAACAAATATGTTAGCGGTGCATAGTATTAACACATATGTAAGAAATACAAATTACTGAGATCCATGATGTCACTAAATTGACATTTTGCATGTTTAGTATCAGTAATTTGAATTCAATTATTGTATTTCATAATTATAGTATATACATCATTGTACATGTCTGATATGATGTAGACATATCATTGGTTACGTAATAACTGAAATATAGAGGTTACGAGATAACTCAGTTATCAAATCACTGCATGGCTTCCTAAATCCTTTTTTGCTTCCAGATATTTATAATGCGATATATCAAATCCCTGCTCATCTAAGATGTCTCCGGTTAAAAGTCCGATGAAATTGGTAGAATAGTAATCGTCTCTGTTGGAAATAATATTAAGAGCTCCAGAATTGAAATGAAATCCGTCAACATCGCATTAATATGGACACAATAATGTTGAACAACACAGATAACATTCTTATCGCATGCATATCTATCGAAGCCACAAATCTACACATCAATATGTCCTACAACTTGGCCAATTAGTCGAAAAGGCTTGTTCATACGGTTGCTCCGGTTTGTGTATCGTGGGAGATATTAAGTTAAAAGAAATTGAATGGAAAGCTGGTGATACAAGTACAAGTGAAAATAACCCAGCAATCATTCTTTTAGAGCTGATAAGTGACAAATACGTATATATACTTAACTCAACATGTCAAACAAACTACTAGATAATGAGATTAAAATACACCGTCTATATTGTATATTTGTTCTGATATAATGCAAACAATCGTTAAAAACAACATTATTCAGCCCATGACTGAAAACTGCTTATTTTCACAACATCAGTTTTGGTTCATGAAAGGGAAATCATGCCCACTACAGCTTTAAGAGCCAATGGCAGATTGTAATACTCTCTATACGATTTATTCTACGCCTCCACGCATGCATTCGAAACACTACCACACACAATAAATTAATTATTCCTAAAAATTAGAGTCCTGTGGAATCACTGAAAAACTTTCTTCTTGAATTAAGGACTTCGTTTATTATAGAACACAAAAGTCTGTCATCTACAAAAAAAATATACACTCAGACCAACTTCTAGTACCCAGCGGAGTACCAGAATGAAGTCTTCTGGGGACGACCTTGTTTCTTAATTTGTATTAAAGACCTGCCTGAAGTCACAGAAACGGTAGTTAGTCAACTTACAGACGACACAAAACATACAATGTTGTCAATTGGCAGGAGGACAACTAGAAACTCCAAAGAACCACAGAACAATTTAGTGACTGGTCACACACATGTAACATCAGCTTTAACGCAAAAAATGCAAAAGACACCACCTTTGAAAATGTGCACGTTATGGAGACTATTTTATTAAAGATTGGGATCTTAAAGTTAAGCAAAAAGGTCAACCACTCTACCAGCGTCTCTATAAAAGCCGACCTCCACAGAAAGGCAAAGGTATACCTATATATACCTCGTTCCCGTTACATTTCTCCCTCTTGACTTCGATAATGGAACACACGCAGTTTACCAGAGCGGAGTCTATGTAACATCACTCGGAACCACCGTTTTCCGGGGATGATTGTTATATCAGAGACATATAAACACATATGTGTTTATATGTCTCTGGTTATATCAACCCGAAATCCCACCGGCGTTAAGCCATCGAGGGTCACCCATCCATGCACTAACCGCGATGAACGTTGCTTAACTTCGGAAAGGTCAAACACTCAATCAACGTCGCTATAAAAGCCGGCTTCCACAGCAAAGCTGTAGAAGTTATATTTATACCGTCCCGTTACAGTTTAATTCCAAGAACTTGGGATCAGGCAGTTTGCCTGAAAAACAAATAGTAAAGTCTGTTTAATGTAGGTCTATGTATATGTATAATATATGTATACAGTAGGATTGGCACAAGCCATTTAGCAATTAACTTCGCAACTTGTAAGTATCCGTATTAAGGGACAAAATATGTCCAATAAAAACAAACGTGTTGGTTTTTTTTAAAATCCTAATTCAAATCAAAGTTAAATTTTAAAGAATTACCAAATGAAGTATGCATGTGCATCTTGAGAAGACAGCGTGTCGCGTACAAACATTATGTTGCGCTGACCGTTGACCTCCAGTTAAAGAAGAGATTTGTTCGGGCCATATTTTCTATGCTATCGCATCTAGAGTTACCAAATTCGGCATCTTAAATGAGCTTTTCCTAATCTTTACTGTTTGTAGCATACGGTGACTTTCATTTTATCCTGACGGGGCCACGTAACGCGCACCTTGCTGATTTTCTGAAATTCATATCACTACTCTTGACTTTTGTTAAGTTATCGTAAATCTATTGATAATATTTGTATAAAATTTAATGAATGATACGCAAATATGAATACAAAATGTATGTGAATGTGAACCTGTGTCTACAGTGGCTGTAAGCATGAGCCAGAGTTGTGTAAAGAAGGACTTATGTTAAGAATATATCTGCCAAACCCAATACATGTATTGTATTATGTATATGCCTTGATATGAACAAAATGTTAAAAATGTTAAAAATTGTTCATCAAACAAATAATGAAGAATTTTTTTTAACGTTTTGATTCATATCAAGGCATAACCTATTTGATAACAATAGTTTCAAAAAATAATGAAACAGTAAAGTATAACAAATTAAAACAAATATTTGAGATCATATGAAACATTAGGTACATGTAGTCGTATGACTACACTTGAGACCAACTATCAACCTCTTGTACCAAAGGTCCCGGGTTCGAATCCCTTAATGAGCGGGTTCTGCCTTTGGGATTTTTCCCACACAAACGACGCGAGAACTGGTTACGTATCCAGAAAGCAGACATCGACCGTGATTAATATAAGCTTAAAGCTTGTTTCGCAATCGATATAAAATGAATAAGTTTAAATTAACTATAAAACCCGGAATGTTGATTATTCGGATTATTCGTTGATTATTACTAGTATTTAAATTTTGATAAGACATTTTTTTCCCACACTTAGATATCTACGTTCCTGATTGAAATGTTCACAGTCAAACAAATAATGAAATTCATCCCCAATACTATTCTTATTACAGAGAGAACATACTCTTTGGTTACGTTCAATTCCAAGATGACGGCCTTTTTCTATTGGTATGAAATGGTTCATAGTCCTAATTTACAAAGAGACTTTCTCAAATTAACAGCTAATATATCTTAATACTATATACGTTATATCTTATTACTCCTCAAACAATAATATAGAAATGATAGTATATCTCATAGAAATCTGTTTCTCACGTTATTTTTTTCTATAAAGACTGGCGTCACACTACATTTTATTGCTTTGATTTTAATGTTTCATCACATCAACCATACCGATCTAATTAGAGACAGTTATGATGCAATACTCTTACCATATCATTGGCTTCAGTAGAATAACATTGGTTCATTACATCGAAAAGTATGAAGTGAACTTGGGTAGAACAAATACATTTAATCAATAGTGTTGTGCCAAGTCTATGTTTATTATTTTTAATGGACCGCAGTGAATGTGTCAGGTGCTTTTGGGTTATTTGACAGATAGAGGGAAGAAAAGTCGATGAATAGTTGATAAAAAATAATATTCGGGATCTCAATGGATCTTTTTCCGGAACGGACTATGGAAGAAGAGATCATAACGGATATAACAGTTACAGATGTGTACGATCAAGCAGCAGGTATCGGGAAGGAATTTGAAAAGCTGATAGAGAGTTATGGCGTTGATTCAGTGACAGATCTCATGCCCAAAGTAATTCGAGCATTAGAACAATTAGAGGCGCTCGCAGGAAAGTATGAAAAGGAAAGTAATGAAATTTCTGACCTGAAACATGCGTTGAGTAAACTAGAAACCGACAAGGCGGACAAATATCAGGAACGAGCACGATTTGAGGAGGTTGGTACGGTTTAACCCTTTCCCTCATATAGACTCTTTCTGACGTCTCTGCAGCAGACAGCTTTTTGAAAACATAGTGACAAAAAGAAGAAATTGCTCAAAACGAACAATTTCTGCTTTTACCAAAATGTTTTCCACATCATAGATTGTCCATTCAATTAATATGTTCAAAGTCGTCTGCTGCAGAATTGTTGTATGAGGGAAAAGTTTATTTTATCTTTGACAGAAGTTTCGGGATCCATAGCTACATGAGCTACCAATGCCTTTTCATGCATGGTAACTTTCCGCTTAAATCCAATGATGCTGACATTTTAAATGTCCCACAATAAAAACTACATTAATAAAAGACTGATATAGAGCTTGCAACAATCTTTTTCCACAATGTTTTTAAAAGTCATCTGCTGCAGTGGCATCTAAAATAGTATGAAAAACTTTCATTCATTATCTCCAGTCTTCAATCACTTTCTTTTTTTCGCTTATATATACTGTCACAAATTTATTCAGTTTAGCATGACTAACCAGAGCTCTAGATTTGTGGGGTTCTTTAAATCTTATTTGGCCCTCTAACCGACTTAGTGGTGAAGTGGCAGAGTGTCACCTCGGGTGCGGGAGGTTGTGGGTTGGAACAGATCCCCAGCTGCGTCATACCAAAGACTCTAAAAATGGTAGTAATGGCTGCTATCCTTGGCACTCAGGGTTGCGAGTTAGCATTACGAGTACGACTGACTGGCTGGTGTCCGGATAAATGGACCAGTAGAACTGGTAACTTACCCAGGAAATGCAGTGATATACCTCAAAATTGTTGAAAGTGGCGCAAAGCACCAAACAATTAATCATTATTTGGCCCTCTTAGTCTAACCCTATGGTGTGGATACTCAAAAGATACGTCTCAAGCAGTCGATTCGTTTGAGTACCCACATCATAGTGTTTGGTTGTATAATAAGTTTATGGGGTTTAAATGTATTAAAAAATAAACATTTTTAATAACCAAATGAAAATTCTATTGAAAAACTTTCGTACATTTTTGAAATTTCCGCATCTTTGCCTAGAAGTTTTCAAATTCATCTGCTGCAGATTATTTGTATGTGGAAATGTGTTATAGGAAAGTTTGAACATCGAGACTAAGCTTTAAGTCATGTTAATGTTTATCTGAGTAGGATCTCGAACAGGGGGCCATGGCCCATATGGATCAGTGCTGTTTGAGCTTTTGGTTATTGTTAAATTTTCAGCTAGTATTTGTTGATATCAGAGTCACGGATAGCCTTTTCCCACATATAACAAATCTGCAGCTGACGACTTTGAAAACCACTTTATAGAAAATATTTACTTAGGAAGGTAAAAATATTGAAGAAAGTTGACAACATTGTGTCAAAAGAGGAAATTACTAGTAAAGAGCAATTTCTTTTTTTGCCGCAATGTTTTGTAAAGTTGTCTGCTGCATCAGAGAGTGTCTGTATGTGGGATAGGGATAAGGAGCAGTAAACAGGTTACTGTCCCAAAATAACTTCCTTGGTGGTGTAGTGGGAGAGTGTCCGCCTCATGTGAGGGAGGTCGTGGGTTCGATCCCAGGCACGGTCATACCAAAGACTCAAAAATGGTAGTAATGGCTGCCCTCTTTGGTTCTCAGAGTTGCGGGGTTAGCATTACGGCTGACTGGCTGGTGTCAGTCTAAATTGGTCAATAGTACTGGTGACTTACCCAGGAATTGATGCACGATATTTAATTTATGATTGAAAAATTGTTGAAATCGGCGTATATCACCAAGCAATCAATCAATTGTCCCCAATTATCTTTATAAGTGTACATTATGTAAAACTCAAATGAATTGTCTCATTTTCAATGAGGTCCTAATTACATGTGTAAGGATTTAACCTTTCCTTCATACGACAATTTTGCAGTAGACGACTTTGAACATATTTTGTAAAAAAATAGAAAATCTCCATAATTGAATGGATTTATAACCTATGACTATATAAAAGTGAAAAACATTGTGGTAAAAGAAGAAATTGCTCGTTTAGCAATTTCTTTGTTTGTCACTATGTTTTCAAAAAGCTGTCTGCTGCTGAAGTGTCAGAAAGCGTCTTTAAGAGGGAATGGGTTAAGGAACATGTCTAGAGCTCTAGTCATTGCTATAGTATTGTTTCCCTTTCCCACATTCTGACACATTTCTATCAGAATCAGACTACTTTTGAAAACATTGTGGCAAAAGAAGTATTTACTCCATCACTTATGATGAGTAAGTTCTCCTTTTGCCCCTGTTATCAACTCTATTAAATATCAATGGTTCTTTTATTCTAAGATTTTCCATACATTTGTCTAAAAATGGTCAGTCTTCTTCTGCTGATTTGTTGTATGTGGGAAAGGGTTAAATTATAAAATTGTTCTCTAATGCCAGGGGCGTAGCTCCCTTTAGGCACTGTAGGGACGTGCCTACACATTTTTTCTAAAAATGACCAAAAAATGCAGCTGCAGCGATACACATCTGCGTAATGTATCGACCAGATCAGCCTGCGCTGTCCGCGCAGACTGATCCGGCCGACACATTCCGTCTAAGGGGGGATAGATAGAGTAGTGATTCCTGAAACAGAAAATCCACAGGAGGTGAAAAGTGTATATCCGGGTACACCTGTGTGACATGCTTAGGCTGATCCGGGTCGATACTTTACGCAGAGTCCACGATGTTAATTTTCTCACGAGAAGGCCTACACATTGATTATTGCCAAGCTACGCCCCTGAATGCATCAAGTGGGCAGTTTTTGATTTGTGTGTTTCACATACATGCGTGGACAACAGGGGTAGAGCTTCAGCCTCTTGTGACGAGCAGGTTCTGCCTTTTGGATTTTTTCTACACAAACAGCGAGCATACTGGTTATGTCTCCAGGAAGCAGACATCAAGTATGATTAATATACCGGTAAACTTGAAGCTTGTTTCGCAATCAATGTAAAATAAATAAGATAAAACTAAACCATACTGTCTCAGACTGTTTTAAAAGATATTTTCAAGAAAAAGTTGAACTTCAAGTAAAAGGAAATAAAAGGTACTTTTGGGAAAAAAAGATCTAGAAGAAATATCATGTGTTAGGGAAGTAAATGTTTTGAAGTAGTACTTGAGAAAAATATGAAGCACTTGATACAGATGATATAAGACACCTTGTGAAAACATTGTGGAAAAAAGAAGAAATTGGAAAAACAAACAATTTTTATCCTCTACCAAAGCCTTTAAGGCGTGGAGATATTTTGTTTGGTGTTGTCCTTTCGTCAGTGAAAATAAGTTGGCTAGAGATACCTGAATTGAAATGTAGTCACAATACAAACTTTTTGGGAGTCTGATAGAAAAACGTACAAAAGCAACCCATTTAATATTGGTAAATTTAATTCAGTGAAATGAAAACACATTTCACTGACTTTTCATTAATGGATCACAAACAGCAAGCATTTTCACCTTTCTCACATGCGACAAATCTGCAGTAGAAAACTTTGAAACCATTTAGGCAAAAATATTGAAATCTCTATTATTTTTAAATTAAGGTACTATTGAAACTATATAGTTGAAATCATTGTGGCTAAAGGAGTCTTTTTTAAAAACCTCATGCTTTCAAAATTTGTCTTCTTCCTAGGTGTCTAAATACAACTTCAAGAGTTATATAACAAACAAACAAAATATAATTATGTCTTAGTCATCATAGGTTAATAAAAAGGTCAGCCAAAGGGTCTACTTTACTATCTGTACATATGATACACAACAAGTACATATGTAAAGTAGTATGTCAATTCATTAGCCTCAAGCATAATATGTAGGTCAATGCACAATTGTTGTAACTTGGTATTTTTAAAAGATTTAGTTGCAAGTGTTTTGCACTAATTTCACATTATATCAAATTTATCTTGTCTGGCTCAGTCTGTATATTTACAGTTTAGTCTTTGTCAACATACTCTATACCTGATACCTTAGAATTGTCTGCATGGAAAAACATCTGAGGGAGAAATTGTAACTCCTTTTCCCAGAACCCTTTCAAAAGCAATCTGCAGACACATTTTAAGTCATCTGTATTAGATAAAGGGTTGACATTATCTCATAGGTATGTCAATCTAATTTCTGTATGTGTTTGTTTACCCTTTCCCACATACGACAAATCTGCAGCAGATGACTTTGAAAACCTCTTGACAAATGTTTGAAAAAACTATAAATGAAATAATAATTACTCAAAAAATTATAATCTCCGTTTGCCACAATAATTTCTAAAGTGGTCTGTTGCAGACGAGTCAGAAAGTATCTATATGTGGGAAAGGGTTCAAGGGATACATCATTTTGATTATCAAATAGTCAATGTGTTCCCTCTTTCCAAACCCCTATAGAAATTGAAGTTGGGGCTTTGGTAAAGTGTATTGTCTGTTGTAACAATGGATTTGATTGGTGTTATTTGGAGAACATTTCTAAACTGTGCTTAAGAAGAGCTCTGTCTAAATTTGAGAAGATGTACTTGACTTTAATATCCATCCTTCTTACAAATCACATTTGTAATACAATTTAAGGAAGGAAACTTTCATAAAATCTAAGACTGATAAATTATAACATAATAAATAGCCTCCCTTTTATTTTATTTTCAGAAAAACGCACTTGTAAATCAATTTATGAAAAAATCTTAAATGAAATGTTTGAATACTTTAGCACATCAATACTAATAAAATACATTACCGGTATATATATTAACAAAGAATATAAGATAATTATTCAAACCAAGAGTTTTGTCATAACCTCTTAGGTTCAAATGTACCATTGAATACAGACTTTCCCTCATATAGACACTTTCTGATGCCTCTGCAGCAAACAGCTTTTTGCAACATGGCATCAAAGGAAGAAATTGCTCAAAATGAGCAATTTCTTCTTTTGTCACCATGTTTTCAACTCTGTTCAATTATTGTTATTCCATTTAATGGGATTTTCTGTGCTTCTGCCGAGACGTTTTCAAAGTCGTCTGCTGCAGATTTGTTGTATGTGGGAAAGGGTTAAAGACGGAGTGGACGGACCGTGCTTTCAGGCGCCACTCTGAAACGAGGCACTGCTATCTGTAGGAGTGATCTCTGTAGACTATGATAGGAAGGATATTCCAAGTGATGATTTTCACATTGCAAGTCTTGATTTTCTCATTGCAAGTCGTGTTGCCACAGTTTTAGAAGTGAATCTCACATTTTCCGAATTTTCAAGCTGTGCATGTAACCATTTACAACCAAAGTCTGACTCTTTCTGTTTTTTTATGAACCATGTATTTAGCACATTTGCCATTTAGGGTGGGTTATGACTGGGAAGAATCTTTACAAACTTATTTTAACAAATATAATACTGTTAGTGAGTTGGATTTTCTATTTTTTAACTGTAAATGATAAATGTCAAAATATAATTTATTTATTTAATTCTTTCCCACATTATGACATACAAAGAATCTGCAGCAGACAACTTTGAAAACATAGTGACAAAACCTGAAAAATCTCCATTAACCCTTTCCCAACTATAGACGCATTTTGACGCATATGCAGCAGATGACTTGAAAACATCGTGACAAAACAAGCGAGTTCTCCCTTTTCGCACAATGTTTTCAACTTTATTCAGTAATTATACCTTCATTTATGGATATTTTCCATGTTTTTGCCTTAATGTTTTCAAAGTTGTCTGCTGCACATTTGTTGTATGTGGGAAAGGGTGAAAGATAGCTTAATTGTTAAATAAAGTTGTAAATATTGTGGCCAAGGGAAATTCATCATGAGCAATTTCATCTTTGGCCACAATGTTTTCAAAAGTTGTCTGCTGCTATTGTGTCAAAATGTGTCTGCAGGTGGGAAAGGGTTAACGGTATAGAAATTACATGAAAGTTGGAGATGTGAAGAGAGAAAATTGGGTTGTGCTAAAATTAGCAGTTAGGAAAGTGAGGAAAAAAACCATTTAGTAATAGCTTCTGCTGCATCCAGTTTGATTACAGTCGGCCATTGTAACTTATAAATGGCAAAATATCTATCATTTATAAGGAATTTACCCATAATGATTATGCCTGATAATAAAAAAAATCTTGGTCAGAGAGACTTGGCACAGCATGTAAGTTTGATCAAATCTATTCTGATAATTCAACAATAATTACTATACATGTACCTACAAGATTTTCCATATATCTACCTAACGGTTATTTTTGTTCAAAGTTGTCTGCTGCAGATTTGTTGTATGTGGGAAATCATTAATATGAATCCCGCATTGTTTGTTTAAGGAGCTCATCCAAATAGAGGACCAATGGCAGAAGGACTCAAAAGACCAGATATCATTAATTGGAAGACTTCAGGAAGAGAACAGGAGGTTAAAATCGTCTTTATCAGATCAAAAACAGGCAGTGGTAGAGGAAGTAGCATTACTAGCCAAAAGTAAGTGAATCACATCTAGATGGAACGGTTTAACCCTTACAATGCTTCTGCAGCAGAAAACCTTTTAGAACAGTGTGGCAGAAGGATTTGATTGATTGGGGCTTTACGCTGTTTTCAACAATTATTCAGTCATATCATGGCGGCCAGTACACCTACTCATGTGTTTCATAGCTTTCTCACACCAGTTCTCCACACAACATACTTTCCAAGCAGGTGGCTGCTTTTCCACATAGACTGTTAGCCCATTGGTGAAAGGCGAATGACGCTTGTCACAGTGACTTTTTTCAAACGTCGGAAAGGATGTTTGCCGAGCTGGGATTCAAACTCACAACCCCTTGGTTGACAGCCCGCATCGCTACCTACTGAACTTAGGGCCCGGCCATGTCATAAGGGGCAATTTCTTCTTTTGCCACAAAGTTTTAAATTCTATATAATAAGTATGCTTTCATTTGTAGATATTGTCCATATATTTGTTTCAAAGTTTTCAAAGCCATGTAATGCATATTTCTTGCATATGGAAAAGGGTTGCCACCATTCTCTACAGTATATAAGTTATACATGTATATATAGGATCGGACATGAGTTGTCATTTCATGTTAAGTTTTATTAAACAAGTTCAAGAAATTTGTTATTAACCCTTTCCCACATACAACAATTCTGCAGCAGACGACTTTGAACGTATTTTGTCAAAACATAGAATATCTCCATAATTGAATGGATAACCTATGACTAAAAGTGGAAAACATTGTGGCAAATGGAGAAATTGCACGTTTTGTGCAATTTCTTCTTTTGTCACTATGTTTTCAAAAAGCTGTCTGCTGCAGAGGGGTCGGGTTAAAGGCGAG